>QWTY01007682.1:3598-18889 GCA_008033365.1 Pseudorectes ferrugineus
TTAATTCTGCAGTGGGCTACTACCTGCACAAAGACTTCTGTTGTGACTCAGATGGCTGATGATTTGTTTTGCTCATTATTGTTTGACCACCAGTTTGAAAATTCAATCCTGTACATTCTCCTATTTCTTCTTTCCTTGCTCATGTTCACTCTAGACTCCTTTTTTTCAAGCTTTAGGTACTGCAGCATCCTTTCTTCTTTCACAGATGAATCCTCTGAATTAAATGAAATTGCTTATATTTCTCCCCTCTTCTGCTTGGGAGCTTATGCCAAATATTGTAAGGGTATTTATTTACCTTGCACTGGCTTCTGAGCCCAGCATTGACCATCAGGAGGACTTCATGGAACCAGAGTCAGGGAATTTGAAAGCAATTACAATCAGAAATTTTTGTGTTGCGAAGATTACTTGCCAAGGTTTTAATGAGTGTTGTAAGACTACAGTAAGGTAGGTTGATGTAAGATATTGTTATGATCCTGCAAAAAGTGACATACTTGATACAAGTTTCTTCTGACGGAGTCCAAGGAAAGGACTTTTCTCAGCTGATTTCCTCTCCTATATTGATATACTTTAGAAAACAGACATAACTCCCTTTCACATCTTTCCGCAGGTGCTACTATTCCAAGTAATGTGTACAAGTAGAAGTAAGAAATGTAGAAAGATCATAAAGTGAGGTTTGCTCCTGTACTGTGAATGTTACAATGTAAACCCTACTCCTTTTGTACCCTTCCATCCACGTTTTAAGCAGTCTGAACAATGCTCGTGTACAGACTGGAGGATAGGAGTTTTATGGAGGATGGAAAAGTGGAATTGAAAAAAAAAAAAGGAAAGGAGAAATATCTTCTACTCTAGCAAAATATCACTAACATTCAAATAAATAATGAGTCTTAATGCCTGTTACACACTGTGGAATGGGCAGCAAAAAGACATTAATCCAGTATTGCTTAGAGTCTTCTTGTTTCGGGGATATGTCTTGGGATGTTTCAATTTTGTGGCTGGTAGATGAGGAAATAGGAAGTAGTGAAAATGATGTAGTAATGAGCAAGTGTCAGGCTGCCTTAACTGTGAGCACCACTGCCAGCTTCAACTATGATGTATGTGATATTTCACTCAGTAGTACAATGAACAGTTCAACTTTCCTTGAATTATGTGTGAATCAATTACATGAACAACCCTACAGGCTATATTCCTGAAATGAATATGAAAAATACCCTTTGGGACAGTCCTTGAATTGTGTGTTATCTGAAATATCTTTCTGTCTTCAAAACCTTGGTTTAAAAATAAAACAACTCATTGGAAATGAGAGGGATGCTGGGAGGTGTAATTCGGTTCTATCCTGGGCAGATTGCCACTGAATCAGTGCTTCAGGAAACAGATTACCATCTGAAAGGATGCTCACCTACCTCTTTTGTATTTCAGTCTTCTTAATTAAAGGTGCTGGCTGCCACAACAATAAACACTATATGAATCAGCAAATTAATAACAAAGATAACATTGGGCTCAGGGGGCCTTTCAGAAGACAATTCAATCCAATATACATATGATTGATATAATGAATACGTAATAGGAATTCCAAAGTCTTTTCATGGTATGTTCCAAGTATTCTGAGGAAGAGAAACTGTTTACATAAAATACTCTGAAATTTCTCATTGTACTTAATCCACAGTTGGCTCATCTCCACTTTCGCATCTTTTAGTCCCAGACCATTCAGTATATTTGGCTTGGGATTTCAAAATGTAAGCGTAATAATAATAAAAAATATTCCTCCTTCCCCACTCCTTCTTGCATTGGCCTTTTTCAAATGTGCATTTCAGGTACTTCCTGGCGACTAGGTTCAGAAGACATAGTGTCTTGGAAGGGTTATCTGTGTAGTGCTTTCAGTCTGATCAGGTGAAAATAATGTTAACAGTCCTATGACAGGTCTTGCCTTAGATCAGATTCTTGAATATTATAGCTTCATTGTACTTTTTCAGCACTTCATAGCACGTATGGGCTTTGTAATCAGGTTTTTTAGGGAAAACAGAGGAAACTTTTGATGTCATTCTGCCTTTTTCAATTTTTCCTAATTTAAATGTATTTATTGTTTTAAGTTTGTGGGTCTGAGAGGTGTGTAGGGTCACAAGTAAGTCTGACCCTATCTTTTGATTCACAAAGCAAGACTGGTGCTTTTTAAATCCACTTTTTGGATTATATTTGACTATATAATTTGTTTCAGAACTGAAGCTTTTTTGGCAGCATCTTTACAAGATTATTTTATACTCAAGACATGTAAGAGTGAATATTTGATCAACAGAATTACTGATCAAAAAAATGCCAAGTTTTTTCCTTTCAGCTCATGAGATCTTAAAAAAATTCTAAAATAGGAATATGTTATTCTACATTTCCTCCAAATAAACTGCAATTATTTTTAAACATTCATTATGATATGTACATATCTATTCTTTTATTCTACTGATAAGGAAGCAAAGGTTAGATTTTAGAGCATCTTGTTTCCAGCACCCTTGTGTTCTAATTTTCTTGATCTGTTTGAGCAAGGAGCAGCAGGCCTCATAATTAGCTAGGATGTCTGCAGGGATCTAGGAAAGGGATTAAAACAATTCAAGCATGGAGATGCTGTATGAGCACAAAACTGGAGTCTGGAAGACATATTACTCTGTGGCTGTGGTATGCAGACAGCATGTAAGATAAGAAATGGTAATGTAGAATTGTTTGTCTTAGAACATGTATAAGGTAAACGATATCCTACTAGTATGAAGCAAATAATTGTGGGGGGACCCTAGAATTGCAGTCTTGTAGGGCAACCTAGGCAACTGTATCCAAAAAATTATTTTGAAGAATCAAACTTGTTTAGGATTTGGTAGTGTTTTTAAACAGAAATGTAATTTATCAGTACTGTACAATCATCCTTTACCCCAAAGGAAATAGAACTATTCTTTGAAGTTGTTCATGTCAGCTGGATCTCCAGGCAATACACAAAAGGTTCTCTTGTACTTCAAAAGGCTTAACATGGGGAACATTTACACAGCTGTGTGCCCCCATGAACTCAAAAAGTGACTTAATGGTAAAGTATTTGTTTTGAGGCTCATGCGGGTCTTATATGCTGGGTAACAGATAAAGCATGCTTCTGCTGGAAGACTGCTAATTGAAAAGTTTCATTTCATTTAGATGGTGATAGACATCTGCAAGGCCTGACCAAAGTTGCAGAGTACATATTACAGAGAGCTATGCATCTAAGTTCCTCAGAGCACTGAAATAAAAGTAATAAGCGAGTCATTTTATTATATGGAAGAAGCAACTTCAGTGGACCATTAGAATCTCTTAAAACTGGCAAGCCATAAAACAATAGGTTTTCACATTTGTATGAGCTGAGAATATGTATGCAGTACACTGTTTCATCTCTGAAAACAGATGCCCCTCCATTTATATGTAGATAACAAGATGGATTCTGCTGATTTCATAATTGACGGCCTAGTTCTTTATACTTAGTGAAGCATGAATGTTTTAGTGTTTGCATTTTGTGTATATATTAATTTACATGAAAACAAAAGAAAGTCTGTATGGATTCAAGCCAAGAACCATAAAACCCTGTATGCTATTTCCAGCAGTAGCCATAAGGGGATTGCCAGGAAAAAGTATGAAAAGTGCACACGTTGTTTGTCCTCCAGTATTCTCTCATGTTCTCTCAAATGGGGGTTTTCCTGAGCCTGTTTTGATTTGTTCAGTAGAAGTCAGTGAGTCTTACTTACACCATCTTCCCTTGAACATATATAAACTTTTCCTCTGAGGAGGGGGCTTTGACTAGGCAATCTCCATAGATCCCTGCCCATATCAGCTGTTCTGTGCCAATACCGTACAACAGAGAGACCCACAGCTCTCACCTGTTGCATGGAAATGTATCTCCCTTTTTTAAATTTTAACCACTGCTGCTGCCAGCTTTATCCCATGTCTAGTGTGGAAAATGAGGATTAAAAGATTATTCCAAGCCAAGCTTTCCCTTTTTTTGTGGGCCGCTGCTACATTGCCCCACGCCCCTTCCTTTCTAGGGTAAAGGTTTCATGTTTTCCCAGTCCTTCCTCCTTCAGAAGCCATCATAAACTTTTAGTCATCCTTGTCGCCCTTTTTCAAGGCTTTTAATTCCTACTTTTCCTTTACTAACACAACGGGACAAGAAGCACACACAGTACCCAGGCTATGGGCCACTCTGTGATTTATCCAATGGCATGTTATCTTTCTCCTTCTCTATTCCTCCCATAACAACAGTAACTAAATTTTCACTGATGCTGTGAGGAAAGGGAACACAGGTATTTCAGTATTACCCTTAAGTTGGCTGATCAATAAAATGTAGTTTCCATGGAGAATAGTTAGATAAAGTTGGCATGCTATACGTGTCTATATATGTATCATTATTTTATATATATGTATATATAGGCATATAAATATATATATACGTGATTTTTCACTACATCACACTTTTTTATTTAATCAAAATCTCATTCTTAGTGTCAGATCAATAAGAATAGGTAATTATGTTAATGACAATTTCTAATTATTTATTCCATTTTATGACAAATGCTTGTGTCTTCATATGAAAAATACTAACTGTAATACTATCAAATAAAAATGCACATCATGTCCTGTATTTTTCTTACCTACATGACAAGCTTATAAGGGAAAAGGAACAAGTCCATCATAGTCTTTATTTGCTAGCTGCTAATATAAACAATTTAATAAACTGCATTTGCTAACTGCTAGTCTTAACATATCTCTATACATTTGACTATAGACAGAATTGTAATCATAAGAAGGTTAACATTAAATTTAAAAAAAAAAAAGTAGTTCTCCAAGTGAATTATTTTTCTGAATTATTTTAGAAATATTTTTTTAGAAGTATTTTTGAGAAGAATATCAAATTGATATGCTGCTCTTTTTGTATGATGTTGCATGAAAGGTAAGGGAATCTATCATAGTCATAAAGAGGCAACAGATCAATTTTAGAGGGGTTGTGCCTGTATTAGCAAATTAACCAGAAGGTGAAGATCACAGGATTTGGAATAAATATGTAAACCAAGAAAATAATGTATCTAAAGATGTTTAATGTGTACAATATGCCTGATGGAATACCTGTCTCCTAGAGCTTCTGGGCAAAGGTAGAGAAAGAGTATTGTTCTGTCACTCAAGTGGATTATATGTTTTGATATTCAAACATATCAAACAATTTTAAATACCCACTGTATTTAGCTAATTAAATAAAAAAAGGGAAATATGGAAAATTGAAAATGGTTAGAAGCTGTAAAAGTGGAGCATGAAGAAAGACAAGGCATTAAGAAACATATCCCAAACATGGCTATATATATTTATTTTTTTAATAATGCATGCTTTATCTTTTTTCACCCTTTACTAGTGATATTTACAACAGCAGCACTCCATCTAGTTAAAATTACCCACTCTCCTTATTGTTTTACTGTTCTAAAATTCAACAGTAAAGTGCAATCTGCTAGAGAATTAGCATTGTCTACAAAAATGCAGACAGCAGTGTCTGGAAATGAGGCACTAAAATCTAGTAGGAAAAAAAACACACCCAAAAGCAAAACACAAATCTAATACAAATCACCCATCTGCCCAGTCCCAGAATAAAACCATTTTAAATCTTACATCTGAATAGCTATTGCCAATTGTTATATTCTATTTTTTAAGCAAACCTTTTAAAAATTCATTGCCTGAAAAGACACAGGATGCCTCTACTCTATGTATATATTGGTTTGGGGGTTTGGTTTTGTTTTTATAGCTAAGTTGTTTTGTGACTTTATGATACAGAAGCCAAATAAAAATAGCTAGTGGGAATCACATTCACATCCTCATTTATACAAGATGCAGGGACTGAACAGGTGGGAATCTACATGTAACAGAACATTTCGGGGTTTCCTAGTCATACACAGAGAATATTTAATTCAACATTACCCAAAACATGAATGCCTAAGTAAAATCCAAGACCTAGAAAAAGATTTAAAATTTCACAGCGCTTTAAGATATAATATGCTGCTTATTTATTCAGCATACCATGTGAAATAGTAAAGCATATTACACAAGTGGTTCAAAGACACGTCACTTTTGATATTTTTGCTGTTAATCTTCACAACTGTCATATTTATGGCAATTTTTGTTTCTAAAATATATCTTCTAAGCACATGTACACAAATGACAAATATACTGCTGAGAGTGAACTGACTTAGCATTTTACAGTGACTGTTTACAAAAGCAACAACAAATCTATCACAGAATTTACATCATTTAAAAATAAGATTATTGGTTGTATTAACAAGTCATATAATGTGGCAGTTGAAGCTGTTTAATATGTTATTGTTTTAAATCCCTTATTTACTGTTTTGCAGAGTTCAAACCTACTGGCATTTTCCAAACATAAGAAATTTACTACCTTGTATCATGAGTGACAGCCCTCAATTTGAAAAAAAAGAGCTGTTCTTCATATGAAATCTGCTAACTCAGACTACAAGACAACAGTTTACTAGAATCCTTGAGGGTATTTTTGAATAATTAACTGGATATGCTCACTTTTTATAATAAAAATAGTTACAAGAAATATAAAAAGGCAATGGAAAATTTTACTCCTTACTTTAAGACCAAGATAGAAGTACTAGTGTTTCAACTTGTCTGTATAAAAAAGGCTTTTTCTAAACTGCATTCACTTGTCCATTGACCTTGGTAGCATAAAGAATTTGAAAGACAGTCTATTTCAGGTCATTGCTTAAAACAACAGAATTTCCACAGGTTTTATTTGATGGATTGATTGATTGGGTTTTGTTTTTTAAAAGGCATTTATTGAAAAAGTTACAGGGTAGCTTAGGGCTATTTAGTTTTGCTGTATCCTGCATTTAAAAAGGTGAGAAAATGAAGTAGGTCTGAAAAAAATTAGAGCATTTTTTAAAACATTTTTTTTTAAAGAGCAAGCTTACATTGTCTTTCAGATGTACAGATAGATACTTTTTAGAGATAGGCAAGGGCATAGACAAGGGAAAAAGAAAGGGGAAAAGAAAGGGAAAAGAGGGTATCACACAGGTAAATTGGTAATTTTTGAAGTCCATAATAATAATTTAAAAAAAATGTTTTTTCCATCTAAGTTCAGCATTGAAAATGGACATTTCAGAATTAGTCTCCAGGGGAGCCATACAGTTTTTTACAAGCATGTGTATATGCCAGTATGCATGAATGTGATTAGTTACTACCTTAGAATTTGACTCTATATTTATAAATAAGTATAAATAAGTCCATCTGACTGAGTAGTAATAGTGGAAGGATACTTTTTACCATAAAACCATTTAGTAGTTACAAATACTATTTATATTTAATCAAATTTAAAAATACGCAGACAAGGCATTGTGTTCTATATCTGAATGTGACACACAATGTAATTCTATTAGAATTTCTCTAAAGTGTCATAAATTGTGTATATTAATGTAACTGGAATTACATATTCTTTTTTTATATGGATTTACCTGAAATGTTTTGCTATTTCCTGAAGATTTCATGCTGAAAAATCTCAATTTCAGTTGTGTAGGACACAGCTAAAGATCAGTGGTCACCCAGTTTCTATTCATCTGCACTGGTGAATTTGGTGCTTTTCCTAGGAGCTCAACCCAGGAGAAGAGCATTTTCCCTTCAGAAGATAATATTGTATATAGTACCAGGTAGTACCAGCTACAGACTTATTTTTTTCTCCAACTATGTACACATTAATTACTTCATGCTGATGTACCTTATCTTAGGAAGCACTAATGCTAGAAACAAGAAAAATAACTCTTGTAAAATAATCTTCCTCAGGGTTTGAGCATTGAAGTAAAACTTTTATTTTCATTGTTGATATAACTTTCAATAACTTTCTGTCTAATATTGAAACATAGTTCTTTGTACTCATTATTATGTTAGATAATTGAGGGAGAGAAAATGGAACATAGGAACTGCCATTTAGTGTCAGACCTCAGCCTCATTTTGTTCTTCATCTGATCTTGTACTGTAACCAGACTTCAGAGGAATGCCTGAGGAATTCAGTAGAAAAATATTTTTCTCCCCAACTCTTCATCTACCACCACATACAGGTCTCAGTTTAACTGGTTGGAGGCAGTGATTGCCCTGAAGCATAAGTTCAAGGTCCTTCCCAAAGGTTATTTTAAAACATTTTTACATTTAATATGGATATTTCTGTATCCATAACATTTCAACACCTCTCCAATATTTCCTTCACATGTCTACCATTAAAAATTGTTCATCCCTTGTAGGTATGATCTCTAACAGTGTTGTGTAAGTCATGTATATTGCTTTATATGTCTCCGTGTTTTGATTTCTTCCAGAACTCAGTTTATCCAAAACAAGTATTAGTCATTCTGGATAGGTGTCCCTGAAACAGTTTCCTGCATGATTGCATGTGCTCTGTCTTCTTCTCAGTGAGAATTACAGAATATGTTCTTCAGACACTAGGTACTTTGGTTCTTAATAAGTATTCCTATTATTTTACTCATTTCTCATCAACAGTCTTCTTGTGATGGCCTTACAGTAAGAAATACAATTGCTGTTTTCTCTCAAATAATAAATAAAGAGAACGGAAAGACTTCAAGAAATAGACTTGGCCATCTTTGCTTTCCAAGTAAATGTAGAGGACCAACAGAACTTAGTTAATTGCAAAGCTATGAAAGTAAGGAGCAGAAAACTTAATTCTTCACTGCCCGTGGTCTGTTGGAATGAAAATATTTTTTTTTTTAATTCTAAATATTAAACTGACTTGGAAAGGGTAATATAAACTGAAAAAAAAAAAAAAAAAGTGAAAACGGCCAAAAATGACTGAAGAGACTGCAGTCATCAGCAATTCTTTGACTGTGTTTGATTATTTTCTTCATCAGCAAACAGGTGTCTCCTATTTTCATTCCTTCCATCTGTTTAGTGATGTTTGATCCAAGAAATGGTTAAAGGTTCAATTGTAAGGTGCAAGCCAATTTTCTACCCCACTTTTACTTGCAGGCTGGTAACAACGTTTGTTCTATATTATGTTTTGTACATCTCTCAACAGTTTTAAGTATCTGCAGCTAGCTAGATTAAGAAATTAAGAATGCACTCTAGGCACTACATTGGCAATGCGAGCACTGAAGTTAGCTCAGAATGGTAAACTTTTAAAAAAACAGTATGCTATAAATCTTGTGCAATGCCTTAGTTGTATCATTGTAATATATTCTCTAGAGAAGTTTCAGGCACTGGGGAAAAAATGAGAAGAATCTGTTTTTCACTGTAGGTCTTGCCAGGTTTGACAAACAAAAACAGTTTGAACTGAGAGATTAAATTTATAGCTTATTGGTGAGTAATCCCAGCAATCTACAGGCTTGTTTCCCGAAATTCTTTCCAATGGGAAGGCTACCAGACATGGTACATTAGGCACTGTTGAGAATTTTACTGGTACAATCTGGTTGAATGACAAAATAAAAATTAGGTAGTTGGGAAAATCAGACAGTGGAACAAATCCTATGAACACCAATATTGGTAAAAAAAATTTTCACTTGTTTTGAAGAAAGACAAACTTTCCTTTTTTATTCATAATCAAATGGATATATCGTCTCATACTCTGCATGTGCTGAAAGACGTGCTGGGGGTGAAGACCACATTGGATCAACAGAGAGCTGTGGTTGGAACTCGGGAAAAAAAAGGGAGAGTTTGTGACCTGTGGCCTTTCGAAGTAGGGGCAGGCAACTCAGGAAGACTACAAGGATGTAGTCTACCTGGTCTAGTTGAAAGTGTCCCTGTCCATGGCAGGGGGGTTGGAACTAAATGATCTTCAAGGTCCCCTTCCAACCCAAACCATTTTATGATTTTCTCTGTCGTGACGTTATGCAGGTAGAAAATTGGAAGCACCACAGCTCTAGTAAAAGTTAATCTTCCTAGTGGCATAAAAAACCAAATGTTTCTATAAATACATTAGCAACAAAAGTAGGGATAAGGAGAATCTTCATTGGATGTGAGGGGGGAAACAGTGAAACAATGAAAATGGAGGAACACAAAGCTGAGGTACTTAATGCCTTCTTTGCCTCAGTCTTTAACAGTAAGAACAGTTGTTAGGGGAATCAATTGCCTGGCAAAAAAGAACCTGGAGGTGCTGGTTGGCAGCTGGCTGAACGTGAGCCAACAGCGTACCCAGGTGGCCAAGAAGGCCAATGGCATCCTGACTTCTATCAGAAGTAGCATGGCCAGCAGGATTAGGTAAGGGGTCATTGCCATGTACTCAGCTCTGGTGAAGTTGCACATTGAATTCTGTGTTCACTTTTGGGCCCCTGATGAGAAAAAAGACATTGAGGTGCTGGAGCATGTCCAAAGAAGCTGGTAAAGGGTCTAGAGAGTAAGTCCAAAAAGGAGTGGCTGAGAAGCTCATAATTACTTCTTAAATGCCCCTGATTAACTTTCTGTCCTTTATATATTTCGAAATGGGTTCCAAGAAACCTTGCCCATGACCTTTCCAGGGACAGAGATAAAGATGATTGGCCTATAGCATGCAGTCTTCCTTTCCACTTTTGCTTCTTAAAGGTAAACATAATATTAATCTTTTTCCAGCTAATAAATTACCCAAGGCCGCTGACACCTTTAATGTCTGTGTTGTTATAAGTACTAAAACAGCCATTATCTTTTCCTCACAAATTACCTTTCTTTTTCTTAATTTATTGTGGGTGGCTGACCAGTGATGTAAGCAAAATAAAGAAGTACCTATTTTCATTGCTGATTCCTTCATTCACACTGAAACAGTTAGGAAACTTCAGGTACACACTTTTAAAAAATTTACAATCTTTGTAACACATGATAGCTCCTATAGCATCTGCACTGTTCATCTACCCTTGTCCTATTGGTTAGTGAACAGCAAATGAAGGCAATCCAAGTGATCGTGGTAGTATGCTTCTTAATGGAAAAGTGTATTTTGTGAGTTATTATTTTCTTTGGATTCATAGGTAATACTCCCTATAAGTTCCCATAAAAGAATCCATTGTCTTATTCTGAAGTCTGGCAGCCACTGCTTATTTTGCCAGGTTTTGGGTGGTTTTGTTTTGGTTTGTGATTTTGGTTTTGCTGTTTGTTTTTGTTGAGTTTGTTTCCTTGTTTGTTTGATTTTTCTGTGACACTTATTTCATGAAATACTTAACAGATGTGTTTGGAAAGAGGCTGCTCCAAGGCATGTCTTCCAGAAGCAGTTGCTTATTCTTGCTGTCTCACTCTTGTCCATCTTCTGAGTCTTCTCTAGGTTGCCTCCAACAGCTAGTGTGCTTAAGATTGCAGAGGCTGTAGAACCTAGAAAAAGTTCATTTCCCACACTACAAGATTCAGCTGTATCATCTCTAAAGATTTGAATAGACACTTTATTTGGATAGAGTGGTAAAATCAGTAACATGAGGTTTGTCTTGTAGTTCAGTCACAAGCACAGCCACACCTACGGTGAACTGCTATCAGTAGAAGAAATCAAATAATAGCACCATACCACCTTAGTTGATTATCACTGTTGTAATTGTTATACAATCGAATTAGGACAAATGGAGTAGTCTGTGTGATGTTTTAGTGGTTTCCAATTTGCCTTGTCTTCCCTTAATTTATTCTTTAGAGCTGTGTGAATAGAGTACAATATACTAAACATATGTAGTTAAATTTCCATTTGCTGCTGCTAATCCTCTTTGGTTGATGTACAGTACAGAAACAAAAGACCTAAAAGTAAAAATCAATGCTTCCTAATTTTGAGAGCTTTTTGGGTACTAATTTGAGTATGTCACTGACTGATACAGAACAATAGACACCTTTGGGGATAGGATCTAAATAGCTTCCCAGATTGAGTTCTCAGTAATGAAACTCCTGTTGAAGATAAAAATACACTGTTAAATCTGTTGTTCTGAGTATTATGCTGACAGTTCATTTGGTTTTGCTTCAAATCTGTGGATACCTTTTGAGAAGCAATAACAGAATTTGCAGTGATTATACTATTTTTCACTTTGTTTTGAGGGAAACACTGAGCGTTTCCCCCTGGAAAAAAAAAAAAAATCAGTTAATGACATAGGCAGACTTTGCAATTGCCTCATTGTGGCAAGTGTGCAAACTTAGAATCTGAAGTAAAGGGAAGACAAGCCCAGACCACTAATAAGTGTGCTAAGGGATGCTACCAGTGTGAGTCCTTTCAGAGGGCTGAAGCAGCATGTGTGGCGCGTATTGCTGAGATTATTCAGAAATTGAGAGCGAAGATGAATGCATGACCTGCTTTCAAATGAGAATGAATGCAGCTCCTGGTAGCTCAGCATGGTGTTTTCTTTAGACTCAGAGCCACCTGCTTCAAAACAATAAAGAAAATCCTCTCCAAGCTGCATCTATCCTTCAAATAGGAGACCAACAATAGCTGGCAGGGAGTGGAGGAATCCTGCATTTGCTTTTGGTATATTATTTCAGACATCTTCTTTTCTCATGATTCCTACAGTGAAATCCCATGATAAAAGCCGGCACAAGTAAGATTATATATATATTTATATGCACATACATATATGCATATTTATATACACTACTTTGTTGCAAAATAAGTGTTTATCTGGAAAAATAGATTAATCCACATTTCCAGTACTAAATACTGCATAAACAGAGTTTAAGATATATGTTTTAAATTATTATATTAAGCCTTATCACTGGAAGTAAAAAAATAATGTGCTTTTACATGGAAAAATAAATTTATTTCCTGAAGCAAATGGTGACTAATGACTTCTGTATATTGTTATGAATATGTGGACGTAAGACTTGATATACAAAAAATTTTCATGGTGTTCAGAAAATATATATAGTCTTCAATTCAGAGCTCCTGAATTTTATTTTTGAAAATGTGGGCATTGAAAATGTTACATTAAAATATAACAGCATTAACTGGAGGTAGTTCAGATGTCAATGGTTCTTCAATGTCACTATTTATTTTATGTATAATAACTTTGAAATCGCATGGCATGGTGAATCTTCCCCTCTATTCCACTCTTGTGAGACCCCACCTGCAGTGCTGCACCCAGCTCTGGGGTCCCCAGCACAGGAAGGACATCAGCCTGTTGGACTGAGTCCAGAGGAGCCTACCAAGTTGATCAGAGGGATGGAGCACCCCTCCTATCAGGAAAGGCTGAGAGAACTGGGATTGTTCAGCCTGGAAAAGAGAAGGCTTTGGGGTGACCTAATTGTGGCCTTCCAGTACCTGAAGGGAGCCTAAAAGAAAGATGGAGAGGGACTTTTTACAAGAGCATGTAGTGACAGAACAAGGAGGAATGGATTTAAACTGAAAGAGGGTAGGTTTAGATTAGATATTAGGAAAAAATTCTTTACTGTGAGAGTCATGAGGCACTGAAACAGGTTACCTGGAGATGTTGTGGATGACTCATCCTCAGAAATGTTTAAGGCCAGGTTGGATGGAGGTCTGACCAATCTGATCTAATGAAAGGTATCCCTGCCTGTGGCAGGGGATTGCAAATCTTTGATGTCCCTTCCCACCCAAGCCATTCTCTGAGTCTATGATTCAATGATATATGTGGTATGAAAGAGGATGTTAAATGTTAAATATTTGACATTTACCATTATCATTTAACATTACCACTATGTACGTGACACACATTCAATGTTTCATTTTTTAAATAATATTAAAGTTTGTAAATTTCTGTTATAATTTTCATTCATCTTTGTTTCCAGTTTGAATTGATGTTTCCCCCAAGCAAAGTGGATCTATGTGTTTCTTTCAGAAGTTTGTCTTAGTTTGACTTTGTATCCTTCACACAATATACTGAATAGACAAAGGAAAAAAGCACTGATCAAGAGGACAAAGCCTCTTCAATAGACTTCTTGAAGGCTTACAAGCACTGATCGATCATATTATTGTAAAAGGTATCAAAGACTGAATTTCAGCCAAGATAAGCATTATTGAATATTGGGTACTTCTCTGAAAGCATTTAGTATCTCCATGATTAGATCTATTCTGCACTCATCAGTTTTCTCATGCATTACCTTATCATTTACTATTTATACATTTCATTAACTTAGATTCTTTACTCACTGAATTTTCTAGAGGCAGCTCTCTGAAGTTGTTAAGCATAGGCCACACTCTGAACCTTGCACTTGTTCAGAAACAACATAAACTGAAAGTGAAAGCACAGTAATTAATAAAGCTATGGGAAGTACAATATAGTGCTCTGTTTAAAATGTAGCATCATCAGTCTTTTGAGACTTATGTGATACATAGAGACAAATAAAAGCTTGCAATTAATCCAAACTTGTAAAAATAGTAAGAAAATGCTACAGGAAATACATCTCACATCCATGGTCTTAGTTTGGAAGCTAGCACAAGTAAGAAAAAATATATTGGGATGGTGCTAGAATGCCAACATAAATGATATGCCATTCAGATGCATTTTTTTTCTGCTCACACAGGGAAGTATCCTGAGTCCTGTAGTGAACAAATCCTTTCTTAGGAGTGGGCTGCATCCTTTCACCTCCCTGACTCAGGAATAGTAGCTGATGTACTGTCAAAGCTTCCACCCCTTCCTGCCTATCTCCTCCTCACTTATCATCGCAGGGGTTAGAATAGAAGTCAGGGCATGAATCACAGAACAGGTCAGGTTGGAAGGGACCACAGAGGGTCATCTGGGCCAACCTCCCTGCTCAAGCAGGGTCAGCCTAGAGCACATGGCACAGGATTGTACCCAGATGGTTCTTGAGTATCTCCAGTGAGGGATACTCCACAACCTCTCCGGGCAATCTATTCCAGTGCTCAGTCACCTGCACAGTAACAAAGTTCTTCCTAATTTTTGTGTGGAGCTCCCCAGGTGCAAGACCCTGCATTTGCCTTTGCTGAGTTTCAGACAGTTCTTTGCCCATCTCTCCATCTTGTCAAGGTCCTTCTGAAGGGCTGCACAGCCCTCTAGGGTATCAGCTACTCCTCTCAGCTTTATGTTGTCAGTGAACTTGCTGAGGAGGCCTCTGCTCCTTCATCCAAGTCACTGATGAATAAACTAAACAATACTGGACCCAGTATTGAGCTTTGGTGGACAAATTGTTCCCTCTAACAGAGCCTGAGTGTACAGATATGCAGAGAGGAGAGGAAGGGAGTTCCATCCAATCTCATAGACCTATGCAAGAAAACATACTTTCATTTTGAAATTTTAAGCAAAGGTTACAAGAAACAAACATAAACTTCATAAAGAAATTTTCTAAGTTTAGCTCCCTTTGCAATGCAACATAGAACCAAAAAAAAAAAAAAAA
>QWTY01007683.1:0-26909 GCA_008033365.1 Pseudorectes ferrugineus
TTACAGGCTCTGTGCGTTATTTATATACTGCCACATGGAAAGTGGCAGACATCCAAGCAGTGACCCCACCAGTTTAAAGTTCCTATGAATCAAACATCTGTTCTGTGTTTGTGTGCATTTGTTTGTTTGTTTGCTTAAGAGCACCGAGCACTGGCCTTGCACATGCTTGCCCTAACAGAGCGGATAGGTTGTTGGGGTTTATTTTTAATTATAGTAGATTGCAGACTCTTTTATTCTTGTTTTCCTTGTGCTGTTAGCAATCAGCTTGCTCATTTCCCTCCAAACTGGTGAGACCACTGCTCTCTTGGCCAACACTACGAAAGCCTAGCTGGGCATGAGGGTCCTGCCGCATTTAGTACATTAAGTGTGTGGATTTAGTACTCTCAAACTGCAAACACTTGGCCTGTTCCTCTACTGCCCAACGTGTTGTGAAGTAGTTTCACTGATATAAAGCGAGCGCCAAGCACAAATTCAGTGATACACATGCAGAATTTCCAAGCACACCAGCACTGATATTTTGCACTGTTCACGTGCAGCTGTAGCTTATCAGAGGAGGCATAGGTTAGCAAAGGAGGTGTGTTAGCTGTGCTGGGGACAGGGCAAAGCCAGACAAGTTCACAGCCCACATCTCAGCCTTTCTGTAGCAGTTGTGTCACCAGGTCTGTTTTCTTCACTGAAAGAATGCTGAAACCATTCCAGTGCTTCTTTCCTGAATCCTTGCAGCTACAAGCCTAAGCAGGGGCTTGTCATGTGAAAATGGTATAAGAAGCTTTCAGAAATTCCATGTAAATAATGTCATATGACTGGAACTTTTCAGAACAAAAGAGCTAAAGATCAAGCAAATTGTTTTAGCTAGAATTCTGATTGCGCATGTCTACCTTAGAGCAGCCAGGAGTGCAGGCAGGATCTGTCTGCTCGTAAAGTGGGAATGGAACTAAGAATAGAACTGGAAAGCGATTCATTGACCTGCTGGTCTCCAATGTAGTCTTCTTAAACCTTCAGGATAAATTCCAAGGAGTCCACTAAATTTATGGGAATTAGGAAGGCACAGAATTAATGAACAAAATGAATCAAATTCAGGTCTAGAAAAAGGAGGTAAATTTTTTATTAAATTTTATGAAGCTGCACCTGTTCACATAGCTTTGACACAGTAAATCACTTTGTATACTCCTACATTAATCCATTATTTTCTACAGCATAGTCACAAATGCTTTTCTCCTCTGCTCAGTTCACTTCGCTTTGAATGTGATCCCTTTGTATAGGCTGGCCAAAATCACATTTGTTTGTTTTCCTAGTGCTGTATCACATTGCAAGCCCTTATTTAATTTGCTGTTCACTACTAGTCCTCAGTCTTTTTTTTTTTTAGTGCTTTCCAAACACTATCTTCCTTCCATAGTATATTTGTGTTTGAGATTATTTCCCTTAAGTATTTGAATTTTGAGTTTTCATTACTGAGGATTGTTTTGTCTTGTTTTTCAGATCTGTTCCCCAGCTCTCGTAAACTCTCTAAGTCTGTCATTTAAATAAAGTTTCATAAGTAAATAATGTGCAATTAAGTTGCATTCCCCCCTCCCTTTTAAATTCATTTATAAGTAAGAAAGGGGAAGATGCAAACAGGTTCCAATGGAAAAAAAGGGGAAAATGTTACAAATGGAATTAACACCAGTGGTCACAATATTTCACTGGGTACCTCTAATTCCCCGTGTGCATATGAATGTAAAAAGTTAGCATTATACCTTCATATATTCTCTGATGTATCGTATATATTGAAATAAATATCTGCTCTCTGTTGCCTGGAATATAACACAATAACAAGAATATTTTATGTCTTTTGAGCCTGCATGTTTGGTTTTTTTTGTAATGTTCAGAAACACACAGAGCAATATGATAGTATTGTTCCCATTCCACGAAACAATGCCAGCTTCTTGCCTCTTTTCAGGACAGAGCTATGTATTTTAATTAGTGACTGTATTAATTGTGCATCAGGTTAGAATGAAGCTTCAATGGCATCATGATGTTCCTTTAAGCAGTGTTTTTTCAATTTCAGACAGAATTCTAAGAGCATAATCTAAGAGATTCCCTCTGGACCTGCTTCCATACACAAACACACTTTAAGAAGTGAGACCTCTGACGGGGTCATCAAGACCGAAATGAATAACAACAAAAAAAATCTTCAGTGCTGCTCTTATTTAGTTAGTGACCCAACCTTACCCTTTAAATATAGTAGGATCAACATACTGGGCCATGACCTCAAAGAGCTGTCATGTCACTTTTACTCTGCTTTTCTTTTAAAATGTTATGTAAGTTGGGGAACTCAGCTGCAATGTGTGCTGTATCATATATCTAGATTTATTTCTCTGGATTATGGGAAATATCTGTGGAGAGGGTGCCTTTAATTATTCACATATTTTTATTGGTATTTTAGGATTGAAATGGCAAAACGGAAAAATAAAAGTGTCACCAGTAAATTTTTAGCAACTGAAAGTGGTCACTTTAGTAGTATATTCAGTAGTTCTGTCAAAATCCATAGCCGTTCTTTATTACTGCTCTTCCAAACCATCTCAGGTTGGTTCATGCTTGGACAAGTCTTTGGCTAAACAAGAATTATTGTACCAGGATTGCCAAAGTCTTTTACCCCAAGTAAAATCATGTGTCTCCAACACCTTCCCCTCTGCTCTCCAGTTTTTTACTGTTTGAATCTTAATCTGTTTCACTGTTGATTTCAGGCAGGAAAGTAACTATGATTTTGTGCCAGAGATGTGTTTTGTGTGTCACTGGCATTTTTTTACACTGGTCTGGGGTTCAAACACAAAGGCAAAATGCTTCTTTTTGTATCCTTAATCCCCTCAAAGTCCTGTGTCTCTGTTCACCTAGCAATTAACTTGATCATATCCAGACATAAATATGTCCCAAACAAAACATTATGTGATTGTTTGATGTAGTTATAGTTCATGATGGGAACAATTTCTTCTTTAGTAAATCTGCAAAGGTAACTTCTGAGCTAAAAGCTCACAATCATCCCATCTTGCTTCAGAATGACTAGATATTAATTTTAATTTCACTGATATACAGTAGCAAGAGGCAGGAACAGCATTTGGTAGCATGAGCAATATTTCAGTTGTTGTTTTAATGTTAACTGACTTTTCAAGGATAAAGGCAGAAGTCCAGATGTGGAATAATACATTTCAATTCATCTTTTTTTAAAAAAATGCCACTTGGGTGTAGACATTTATTCTTTTATCAACACATGGTTTGAAAACATGAACATTGCTCTCTAACCAAAGCCAAGCACCTGAGTAGAAACAAAGCATGGAATATAAATTTTCCCTAGCATGCTTAATTTTTAACAATACTACTACTAGTATTACTAGTAGTAATAATAGTAGCAATAATAGTAGTAGTAGTAGTCGTCATCATAATATTAATATTAATATTAGTAATAAGAATAACTCTAAGACCACATTAAGGCTGCTATTCTGATGCTATGTACCAGGCATATGTCACAGGCCTGGTACACATTAGGAAAGCATGCTGTGACACAAAATATATCCAAAGGAATGGTAGAGAATGATCCAACCTTAACACACAATAAGAATGAAGGACCACCTGCATTTTATTTCCAGGAAAAGCAGCAGGACCTACCAGAATTTTCCCCCAATATCTTTCTCAAACAAAGCCCAAATACAAGGTAAGAAAAGACAGTAATTACCTCCATTATATAACATAGAATCCTAAGGAAAACTTGCTTTCTGTGCTGAAAAAGGAAGGGCAACAGACCAAAAGAGCCAGAGCATGGTGTGTGATGATTTGTAGCACTGCATGGGAGTGGTGATGTCTGCTGCTTTCCACAGTGGATGTGAAAGGCCAAGTGACATTTGCATGTCATAAAATAAACCAAATGAGGCACAAATGTAGTTTTGAAGGTTCTCAGTTTGATTTTGTAACAGTATGGTATTTCATCAGTTTTTGTATAGGAACCTTTTGATTCTTTAAACTGGAAGTCATCATCTCAGACCCCAGTGAAAGACTGTGATTCAAAGTTTAGAACATATAATTTCTTCCTTAGCAAAAAGTAAGTTTTTATTTTCTCTCATAGCTAGGTTTTCCCATAAAGTTTGGTGTAATTTCTATTCCAAAATTTGTCCTGTTCTGCTTTTTGAAGGGTTTTTTTTTCAGTGATACTTTTAAAAATGTTTTCTTTTTTTAAATGCCATGAAAATTTGCATAAAGTGTAGTAAGAATGCTTAGCTATTTTACCGGAAATAAAATTATGTCTATCATTTTTTTTTTTTTTTAATACAAAGAATAAATCACCTTCAAATTTAGAAGCAAGATTGATGCATGCTGTATTTATCCTGCCTTTGGCAGTGAGAAGGTCTGGTTCTGTTTTCCACAATCTTTTGCAGTCATCAGTAGATCATCAAATCCTTTCCAAAAACGTCCATGGACTATCTTGTCTCCAACTCTTATTCCCCATCTGGGGAAGAAGGGCAATAAATAAAGTACTTAAAGTTTAGAGTAAAAGGTACTTTATTATTTAAAAAATGTATCTTAATTTCACCGGAACAATTACAAATATAGATTCCCAACTGTGTCTGCCAGCAGTGGGAAGCCAGCTCCCGATTATGCCTGCCTGCAGGTATTGACAGCAGTCAGGAGCCAGGTTTGGGCTCTGCCTGCCGGGAGGCATTTGATAACAATTGGGAGGCAGCTCCTGCTAGCTGGCACAGGCAGCAGTCCTGCAGCTCACCACTGGTCTGCAGGCTGTCGAGTTATGCTGGATCAGATTAACCTCCAGAGGTCCTTTCCAGTACTGTTTTCTAAAATAGGATGATAGGACTTGCAATAAATTTCAGGGATGTCAACAGGATTTTAGAAGAGGCTTTGTTTTGGAAGATGCTAATGAGCTCTGCTGATAGATTATCCTGCTAGAGTGAAGAGAATTAATTTATTATGTCAACTGGAGACTTTTTAGAAAACTTGTATAAAATTCAAATCACTGCAAATTATCCTCCACTAGTGCCCTGAGAAAGGACTCTTAGCTGTTGTGTAAGAGCCTCTCAAAATGACTACACAAAAGTCTCTCCATGCCCACCTCCATCATAAAATAAAATGCTGCACCAGATCACTGGTGATGTGATGGCTCACAAAGGCCTATTCAGTAACTCAGCAACTGGAATTAACTTCACAAAGTCAATCAGAGCTGACGTGTGAGAGGGTGGCAGGGGGAGTGCAGGTGCTCCAGCTCTGCTCCCTGTTCCGTCTGCTATAGGGTTTGTCGTGGAGCCCTGAACCCAAGAGGTGGCGGGAGGACAGCTCGAATTGAGTAAAAGGTAATGCATGTCCTACTTTGGTAAAGCTGATAAAAGGCATGTTTGCACTCAGTGTCCTGGAACAAATACATATGAATCCAAGGAGGTTTTAATTCTGATTACTGTATATTGGACTGTAAAGTACAGATATCCTTTGAGGGTACAGTGTTGGTTTTTCCTTCTTTTCTGAATGACAATCAGTAACAATTTTCCCCCCAAATATCAGCCACTTCTTTTCCAGATGCAAATGTTCTGCAAGAGCTGACACAGTTGAGATAACTGGACAAAAAGCTCTGCTCTAGTTTCAAGACAGCTAATAAGCCTGATTCTTCAGAATACGGTCAGAGAATAATAAAAAAATTGTTTCCAATTTCCAAAGTTTGTTTCCAGCTCTTAAAGTTCATTAGTGGTATCTCTGTCTTAAAAAGCACTGAAGGGTCAGGATTTGTTATACAGGATATGTGGCTCTCAGCAGTTGAAAATAACTATAATCTGGTACTTCTTGAGTTCTGAGTCTGAAATATTGTCTTCTAATAGTGGCAAGTAACAGATAACAGGTTTTATATAATCGTATTTCAAAATGAGAGGATAATAAACAGCAGTATTTGAAAGCAGGAATTATGAGGCAAGATGGACTCCTACACTTTTCCAGGAAGTTGGTAAAACAGTTTCCAATGCTGACATTTGTTGGCAATAGCTCCTGGTATCACTGACTAGGCCAAATAGACAGCGTCTCTTATTGCAAGGTAAAAGCCATAAATGGCAGAAAGATTTCCATTCTGTAATAATTCTATACCTCAGTCAACCCCAAAAGTATAAAACCGAGGCTGTAATATTGCAATAATGCTGTAGTTTTCTGTCAGCTTGGACTAAAGAATGCTGCTACACAGTATAAAATTGTATCTATGCCTCTCATAAAAATAGTCAACCATTTATAAACTCCTGTCTTAATAAGGTTGTGCAATTTTAAGGATCAAACTAAAAAACTAGAGCTCCCTGAAGATTTATATGGATAAGAGATTTGTCATATTTTTGAAGCTCTGAACTTGTCAAGATAAAAGGGAACACTGATTGCGAGAAAACATTTTTGTTCAAATTTGAGACTGGCAATATAATTTTAATGTAATTCATTTTAGAATAGCAACTACAAATTCACAGTGTTTTAATTTCATATTTCCAAATAAAATTTGTTGTTCTTGAGTTAAACTTCATTTTCCAATGAAAATAGCAGAAGTTTATGTTTTAAGATTTTCAAATTATCATTTCTTTTTTTAAAAAAGTAATCTGTATTTATATATGCTCTATATTTATTTTATATGTTTCAACTGTTACGATTTCAATTTTCATTGTTTCCCTTAAGAATTAATTTTGTCTTGTTTGAAATCCTTACACCTTAATTACTAGAAAGTACTTTGCAATACTTTTATGAAATAAGATCCAGTAGTCTGGAATACATAACAGTTTCTGAGTAGTTGAATGTACACTTGCATCTTGAAAATAGAGTAATGTTACAAGACTGACACTAAGGCGACATGTAGTCATTAACTGCTTCCAGTCCTTAATTACTGCAACTGCTATAATGTCTGATCCTCTGTAAAGATTAGGAAGAGTAAAAGAAATAATTTGTTTGCACTGGCTGTGAGCAGGTTGCAGGTCACAGATGAAGGCAGGTTATGGACTAAATCAACCTTGTTCCTTCTGGGGTTAATATACATACTGAGTTATTTCCAGGGCTATGATTTATGCCCAGCCATCAGTTTCATGCAGGCTTTAAAGAACATGGTAGCAAGAATAAAACTACAAATCTGTCAAATTGTAGTCTTTAGAAGTGAGACTCATTTAGTTGTTTAGAAAAAGTCCAGACCTAAGTTGTCTTATTCCTTCAAAAAGACATTCCCAGAGTACTTCAATTAAGTATTAAAATTTCATTCTTTCCTTCCTTGCAAGTTTTCTTCTTCTATCAGCAGTTGCCTACATGGTCTGAAAGCACATCAGATAAAATTAAACTAAAATACCACTATTGGCTGTAACTGTCTTGGGAGACTTACAATGCTTAATGATAATGATGTGAATTACAAAGATTTGTAGTAACTGAGTTAAAAGTCTGCTATTTGAAAATTGACAAGAAGTTTCCAGGAGATTTTGGTGTCTTTCCTTTTTATCCATTGTGGTTGAGTTCAAGACAATCCTTGAGGGCATTTGCTTTCACGTGTATGAAATAATCATTAAGTGTTTTGAAAGCAATAGAAATCAAAGGCAGTTAAGTTCCACAAATATAACAAGTATTTATCTCGCTGAGTTCAGAAAAGGAGCAGATGGAATGTATTTCCAGGGATGGAATGTATTTCCAGTATTATTAAGCATTACAACTTGTTTAAAAGCCCCTGAATTTGCAGTGCAGTGTACCTGAATCACAGATTGTATATTATTCCCCAGTCTCATTAGAGCTTTCAAGGAGAAAGCCATCTTTACTTCTACAAGCTACTAGTGTGTCTGCCAATGCAATTTATGGTGCAGGAGTGACCATTAACTCCTACTCCTTTAAAACATATTTTCTCTTAGAGACCTTGACAACTTAGACATAGGACAAAAGTGTAGTTTATTGACTTCTGATTGAAGAAGATGGAAAAGTAGTCTACTAAAAAAAAAAAAAGAAAGTAACAAAAATAAAGCTTGAATTATGTATACTGTAAGGTAATAAACAAGATGTCCTAACTACTAAATCCTCCCATGAGCATATATTGTTATTTATTACTTGTATTACACTGGAGAAGTTAAAGAAGGAGTAGGGCCGTGTTCTGCTCAGTGCTGTATTGACAGAACAAAAGCATATTTGTCTGAGAGAATTTACCAAACCCATTTACATTAAAGCATTTATTCACAATCCTAACTCTGTCACATATTTAAAGCGTTAGTCACAGCAGTCATCTATAATTACCTATCAGAATGAATATGTAGCTCCCCTCTCAAAGCAACATTTGCTTTCCATTCCTGCCCACAGCCCCTCAGCAGGATGGAGGCAGCCGTGTCCTGTCCTTGCACGGTACCAGCGCTGGCATGGCAGGAGCCAAGAGCAGCCGAGTGGGTGACTGGGCATCCCAGAGCAGAGAGGCAAGGAGAGAAAGTGCAGCCTTCCTTCCAGATCAGTTCCCTCTTGTCTAGATCCCTGTGACAGGAATGAAGCCTTGCTTGGTGCAACACTCATTCCTCATGCAACACTTACTCATGGCAATGGTCCTGCTCATTCCAGTTTGACAGATTGCTGCCAGCACACCATTTAGTTATAAATATTTGCAGTATCTGGCTTTATTCTTGACTAAATAAGTTCAGTCATGAAATAATGCAATTGATACTTAAAGGGACACTAATTTTAACAGTATATTTTCCGTAAGTATTTTTACTGCTATCAGTGGGAATAAGTTTAGATCTTGTTTCAGCTCCAGACCAGAGAACATGACTTCATTGCTGAGTTGCAGCCACTAACATGTGGTTGTGGGGATATTTACAGCATGCAGTGGTGTTTCTAAAGGGAAATACAGAAAGAAATAGGCATAGGAAAAAAAATGTAGAATGCACAGTTTAAGAAAGATGTGAAGCCTGAAATGCTTCGTTATCTGTTCTGCTTTCACTGGAAAGGGCTTAACTGTGCTTTCAATCACATTGCATGGCCTTCCTGTGTTTCTTTGTTCCACAGCATAAGACTGTTCGGCCTTTTTCATAGACGAGTGAAAAAAATTCCTTGTCTTGCAAACAGTCTGAATTTGATACAGGATGAGATGGTGAATACAGCTGGTCTAATACTTGTATTATGACTTTGCTGTCTCTTCAAATTCTTTACATTGTGAATTTCTAGTGAAATGTTGAGGCAGATTCCAAGGAAATGTTGTTCAAAAACCTGGGATCTATGGATAGGAAATGACATCTTATTCTCTTTTCTCATTTAAAACAGTCAGAGATTTGGCAACCTTGGTAAAAATGTCAAATAAAAAATTGAAACTATTTAAAATGAAAAGTTTAATCAAAGCTTTGAAATCAACCAATAGGAAAGTCAGAACCTTTTTACTTTACTACGGTTACATTGCATCTCAAAAGTACAAATTAAATGTCAAATAAGAATTGATTTTCCCATCTTGGACCGACAGCTACTTAATTTCTTTGATATTAAATATAGTATTAAAGTAATAGGAAACCCACAAAAGCTCCTTAAGTTTCACAGAGATTTCTTTTTCTATTTGTTTTTCTTTCTTCCATTCTTTCTAAGCAGTAAATGGGAAACCACAAATCCCACAAATCATGAAAGATCCATACAGATCTTAAATATTGAAGGTCCTGTTCCTGTGTCCCAACTCAAGGGCACATAGGAAGAACATTCCTAACTTTACTTGCAAAATGGCTGAACAATTGCTGCTGAGGAAAGAGATCTTGGAATTACAAAAGCTAGCTGGAGAAAATAAAAAAGCCAACCCAACAAATTAGCCAAAACAAAACTAAAACCATAGCTCACTGCTTGGTAGTGAGCAAAAACTATTAAGAGAGGAAGAGGAATAATCATTACTTCATTGAGTCCATGGTGCTCTCACAAACCAGATACTTTAGAAACCTTCCTTCCCAACCTCCTCCTCTCCCTTTTTTTTTTTTTTAACTGCAGTTAGAACCCGAGAAAGGGAGATAGGATGATCAGAGGTGTGGAACTGTTTCCTGTACAAAGAATAACTAGATGCTTTTCAGTCTGGGATAGATGACTGATGAGGGATATAATAAAACTCCATAAAATCAGAATAGCATGGAGAAGGTGATTAGGGAACAATTATTCACTGTCTCTCATAATACAAGAAAAATAGGCTTCAGATTATATTGTCAGATAGCAGGTTAAAATCAAACAATACATAATAATAGATAATAGCAGCTTAAAAATTCTAGGGGGCTGTAGATAATAGAATTCACATGGATTCAAAAAGCAATTAGACAATTCATGAAATCCACCAAGAACTGACTCAGAATATGTGACTGCAGATGACTGAGAGATGGAATATAATAGTAGGGAGGCAGCACTAGATGCCTGTCTTATTGTTATACTCTTTTCTAAGCATCTTCTACTGAGCACTGGATTATGGTGACTTTTAGTCTGAATAAGTAATACTATTTTTACATATTAGATTGTTCTTCCAGAAAATACAGCCATGCTGGAATCCTCTTGCTAGGATTTTCCTTTTCTCTTTATGTTGAAGATGTAGAATACACAGAAGTTCACTGGGAGCCGCTGTGATGATGCTCAACACACCTGAAATCAGTCCCCAAGGTGTTTTTTAAAGGGATTCCATACACAGCTGCACCAGAAATTGGTCACTTGGTTTTTTATTCTTGACAGAATAAAATTCTTGGCCACCTCAGTTATGCTGTGTTTATCTTTTTATTACAATAGCAAATGTGATATGGATTACCCAAGTTAAGGAAGAAAGAGAAAAAACAGAATCCAAAGAAAACAAGCATTTTTTTTCCTCTGTTAGGTACCATCTGTGCAGGGCTTTGACACCCAGTGATGTTGCATTGCAGCTGCCCCCAAACATAGCTTGTGTCAGAATAGTATCAGAGATATCAAGGGGTGGGGTTTTTTCAAGTAGCATAGATTCCCTTTCAGTGTTCTTACCAATGCTTTTCTGGTTAGCTGACCCAGGCATCCAACATCTTAAAACTAAAAGGCAAAGTTGAAGTAGTTGTTGAAGTTGTTGAACTTACCCTTAGGATTTATAAGTTTGGTTGGTGCCTTTCTCTAGTTGGAGCCTCACTAAAATACCGTGTTATCCCAAAGGCTGGTGTTGTGTTACTGCTGCAGTACTCTCCCCTCATGTTGGTTTTGCCCTTAATGTACATCATGTATATGCACAGATAGTTCTTTTCCCACTCCCACGTTTTGCTTTATGTATTTGTAATACTCGGTCTGTATTTCTTCAAATAGTTATGATGGTACAATATAATAAGGTTCCCCTATTCTTCCTCTTCCTTTTACAATGCTTCCCAGAGTAGTAAAGGGAATTTACTTACTGGCTTGAGGAACAGGTCCAAAAGCTATATGAGATTTTTCAGTGTCTGAAATGATATACAAAGTGCAGAAGATGAAGGTTCTTCGAATTATAGAGAAATATAGCAGTTATGCCTTCTTTTGCCTATAAAATATACTATGCCTGTCTTTGGAGACCAGAAAAACCTGAAGTTTGTAAGCCTTTGCCTCACTGGTAAATAGAAATAAATAAACTAAACAAAGCACACCACAAGAGTCTATTCTATCACTCCTAAATCCACTTTCTCTTCAAATAGGCAGGTGTTTGCTCCATATACTCTGTCAGGCTAAACATACTGCACTCTAAAAAAGTCCAAGGTACTGTTCATACTCCAAATACAGTGTAATGCCTGAAACACAAATTGAGAGGGAAAACGCAGTCCAAATTTTGCTGACTTTTTTGGATAGATATATATTCTATGACATGCACAGCAGCACAACTTCACCAATCTTTTCAATATAACTATGAGAAGGATTCAGGGCAACAAGCCCTGTCCAGTTTGGTGTCCCAGTGGCAGCCTCATGGTTCCCATAAAGCATCCTTCCTCCCGACACGTAGTGAAGGAATCAAAGCTTCTCTGTGTCTCACCAATTGCCAGCTGCTGTTTCAATTCCTTGTCGCCTTCATGAGCTATTCCTTATTCAAAGTTACAAGACCAAAATGGAGCATTTCAGGACCAAAGAAATAAACATTTCTTGTATTGCCCCTCACACTATGTGGTGTGCCACTTAGATGTAGTTGATTATTTGGATTCATACCTTTGTATCTTTTTAGCTTCCTGCCTCATGCATATTTCTTACACTCTGGCCAACTTTGTTGCAACTTGTTATGTCTCATCATGTTTTCTTGCAATTCATCACTCTAGCTTCCAGCAGCCTAATCGGATACTATGTAACTGAATTTAACACAACAGAATGTATAAAAAATATTTTTTTCAAAATGTTTTCGTCTGCCAGCATGTTAGGTACTGAGCCATGAATCTGTGCATAATGGGGAAATAGAAGCTGTATGCCCAGCGAAGTACGTCTGCTGTTTGTGAATTAATAAGCAGATCTCTCCAAAGTAAAACAGTATTTCAATTTACAAACATTTGCTGTAGCTATTGGCAAGCCATTGCTTCATATTCCAGCTATTCACAGATCTTTAAGCCAGCGTCTCCCTCCCTTCTTACTCATGGCCAAAGGCACAACTCAGACATCTCTTTCCTGAAGGACAATCTCAATTTGCCTTTGTTTCTATGAACTTCAATTTTTTGGGTTTTTTTTTTTTTTCTTGTTTCTGATATTGCTTGACTAAAATTTAGAGGTAATTCCTGTTCCAAAGGAATAAATTAAGTGCAGTGTACAGATCAGCTCTACTTCATTTTTTAACTAAACACCCCAAGCTTTGGTGCAAGTCTTGAGGTACTTAAATTATTGTTGTAGCTGTCCGTTTCATTTTGTAATGCATTTTTCTTAAAACAGTGTATGATGGAAGAACTGCTCTTCACATTTTAGGAGAGGAGACAAAAGTACAGAAAGGCGTATGTCCAAGTAAAGATTATACATAAACTGTGTGTCACAGGATAGAAAATAACCTAATGTTCTGAATAGTTACACAACTCCCAGAACACCTTTTCATCCTATCTTAACTCTAAGTTTCTTCTACACCCCAATATGATCAGTTTATTCTCTTAAAATGTTTGCAGCATGAGAAGATAAATACAGAGCAATTGCCTGGTTGAGTGGAATTGACAATATCAGATTTAGAAGGACAGAAATTAAAAACAAGTTGAAATATGAGAAGCCCACAAAAGGAAAGGGACATGCAACTATTGGAAAAGTAAATGAAATAACATGAGAGATGAATAAAATAAAAGCCAGTGCACTTGAAACTTTGTAGAAACTTGAATTTGATGGAATAAGATAGGGAAGCAAGTAGAAAATACGAGAGAGGATGAGTTCAAGGCAGCAGGTTGGTTTCAAGAGCTGCCCTTAAGTTTGTGGGGAGAGGGATTAAAGAAACTGGGATGGGGGAGAGTGGACAGAGAAAAGCAGATTTCCCTAGATAGAATGAGATAAAGTTGTAGACATATTTTAGCTGCAATAAGCAAAACTGGGTTGGGATTTTGGAGCTACTCTCTTTTAAAAACAAATTTTCCTAAGAACCTGGAGGGTTTGAAAAAGAGCAACAGTTGAGTACAACTTCAAATCTAAGTGGTGCTAACAACATTACCTATAAAAATGGAAAGTGAGAGATTCTCAGCAAATATAAAGCTAGTCTTTACAGCCATTAAATGCCACATACGTTAATACTGATAAGAATTATCCCATGTTTGCCAGATTTATATATATTGCCTCCTTAATACAAAAATACAAACAATGAAGTGACTGTATATGTATGCAGCTGTAGATAACTAGTGTCTGCTGGACCTGTTTTATCTTATATCCAGCTTTGAAGTTAGTCTCAAGCACAAAAAATAATTCTCTGTGCCCTTGTGCCTGCTAAAACACATTTACTTCCAGCAAGAAGCAATAGGAAAACTCCATGTGGCACTTTGATTACACACAGAACCCAAATCATTAAAGAAACACAACATCACAAATAAGTATTTGTAAAGGTTTGTCAGCTCCAGTGAAGTTATACTTTTCCAGACTCTGCTTTTTTCCATGCACCTCTGCAATTACTCACTTCACAGAAAAAGGATGATGCCGCTAAAATGATGAAACCTTAATATAACCTTTTCAGCAAGTGATAAAATATATTGATTGCTGACTGCTGAAGGACATGAATGTTTTTTCTTTTTCTTTCTTTCTTTCTTTCTTTCTTTCTTTCTTTCTTTCTTTTTTCCTTTTTTCTTATTTATTATTTGGTTGCCCGGCAGGCATCTCTGTACTGACTGACCCTGCCAGTTCAACTATTAAAGAATTTATCTCTCTGAGGAGGCCTGATGTAAACATGATAATCTGTTTGGCGGCCCTTATGATGTCCCATGAATAAAACATATGACAACACAGTTTGAGCTGAAGAGCTTACTATCTGTTACCAAAGAGAGTGTTTGGAAGCTCCCTGATGGCTCAGCCATTCTGAATCCCAAAGATTGTCTACTTTATACTCTGGCTAACCTGCTCAGACTACTCACAGAAGGTGTAGTTAACTATTTTTCCCTGCCAGCATCCGATTTTTGAATGGTTTATTTAAAAAAGAACTGATGCCAGAGACTGGGGATTTCACTTGCATATCTGTCCGTGGTGAGAGACAAATAAAGGATTTTCATCAAGCCAAGAAAGTGCTTCATGGGGGGAGGGGAGAGAGAGAGAACTGAATTTCTTTAAAGATCCTAATTCCTTGTAGTGGAGTGTTAAAATAGCCACTTGAACTTACATGAGACTACAAGTGAAAGTATGGCAGTTCAACTCATAAAATGTGTTCCTCAAATGCATTGTATTTGTGAACTACTTTAAATAAGTTAACCTTTTCCTTTGACTACCTGTTGAAAACAAGGAACTCTGATTCATGGTTCTTCCCACAAGGCTGAGAATCACTTCTTGGCAAGTTGAAGAGGTAAAACCTGTTCCTAGTTCTTAAGGCGGATAAAGTCAGTGTGGAATTGTTTAATGTGACCTTTCCAGCACAAGAGCGCTGTTGTTTTTCTATTTTCAAGTTTGTTTTTAAAGCCTAGTCATTAAAAAATGCTTATAGCACACTTTTTTCCCCTGGAAATCTCTCCCTTTATGTAGAAGCTTTGGCCTTTAATCCTTTAATTATGTTCCTGCATATATTTAATTTTTGATCTTCTGTACTAGGAATCATAAAATGCACATTTTATATAAAGGTTGGTTTATACTACTGCCTAACAGCTGCTATTGGCCAAACAACTTTCCAGGGACTGTCTCTTGTCCATCAACAGCTCTCTTTTCAGCAGAAAACAGTACACTCAGCAGAGAACTTTTTACCCTGCAGATTCCTTTTTTCCTGTTAGTTGTTATCAGATGCCACTTATTCTTTCATAGTAGTAATATCTGCATAAAATTCAAGTAAGAATAAACGGGTTAAATAGATAAGGTTGGAGGGGGTTTTTAGTAAATTCAAGCTGTGCAAGTGAAAATTTATTTGAATAATCAATGCAACACAGTAACTGAATGTCAAGAAAATATCTAGTTTAAAATAAATAAAATTAATGCCTGGCTAAATTTGGGGTTGATCACCTTCCTGACGAGTCTAATTTATTATATGAGATATTTCTGTTAATATTAAAATTGGACAGTTAAAACTGTCCAGTTAGTATTTTAGATGTAAAAACTTCTAGATTTTGATTTTAGGAACACATTAATATAGAAAAGCTCTAACCTCAAAGCTTGCAGAGGTAATTATTTTTAATAAAAAATATAAACAAAAATGCCATGCAAGGGGTTGATTCACCTTCATGGTTTTTGGGGTTTTTTCTTTCCCCTTTCAGGTTATGGATGTTTAGAATGTTCATTCCATATTTATTTTGTATTTTCTAGGATCTTGCAGAGTCCATTTTAGAGGTCAATGTTAATATTCTACCTGAACATATGGCTAGTTATCTTCATCAGGAATTTTGAAATCAACAGGAAATATGTTTAAATTATGAATAAGTAAAAGCTTTTTTTTTTTTAATGGAAGTCTATCTTGTCTCCTTCAGCTTAGGTAAATCACTGTCACCATTGCAGCTTAAGTCTCCCTGCTTCTCAATTTCAGCCAAAATCTTCACTTTAACTCATGCATCAAGAGAAGGGCAATAACTTCCTCAGTTTTGTGTTGTCTGCTCAGAGTTTTGCTTGAAAAAAGTTGTTCTTAATATCTCTTTGTTTCCTTTGTGACACTCCCACATAGAATTTTTCAAGTATTTCATTATAAAAGCAGACTAGAAGTGCTAAAGGTTACATAACGGTACTCCCAGCTTAGTCTCTTCATTATGTGCTTATAAATTTATTGCCCAAACATTGTCCCAAGACGTCAATTACAGGTGTCAAAAAAATTATGCATTATAATAGTTAAGTACTATCTCTGCTAAGCACTTTACCTGTGAAAAGAAATGGTGTAATAGGATAAGTGCATCAAAGCTGTATTAGTTTTGTTCTGTTCTGTTTTGTTTGAGAAGTAGGTTTACAGCCTTTGAAAATTAGTTCCAAACATTTATTATAAGATAGACATGCTGTGATGCAAAAAGGGAAGGGAAGACATGACAAAGAGCGTGAAAGAGGAAGAAGAAAGTCTTCACCTCTTTCAAGGGTATGTCGTGCATTTCAGGGGGGAATGGTCAGGTTAGGTATTGGGAAAAATTGTCTCCATGAGAGCTGTGGAAGTGCTGCATTATCTTGCCTGTGGAATCTCCAAAACAGATTGGACAGCCATCCATTGATAATTACAGAAATATTGGATCCCACCTTGGGCCGAGGGTTGGACTACATGGGTTGTAAAGCTCCTTCTCAATCCTATTTTTAAGTCACAATTTTCTAACATCAGGGTAAGTGACACATACAGCTGTACAGAAATACGTTACTTTTATTTTCATTCTGATAGAACTCAGGCTCAATGATAGGAGACCCTAGATCAAACATCAATTAAAGCTACTTTTGTAAGGCAGCAGAGTAGGAATGTAACCCTGCAGAAAGGAGACACCATTTTGTATGCTGTCAGCAGCTATAAGGAAAAAATCAGAGAAATTGTTTTCCATTAGTCTGACTCATTCTGTGATTGTTTCTCTGTGAACCTATGCAAATAATGTAGCAGGCTGGATTAAGAACGAGACATTCCACTTCACAGCAATCACATGTGACACTTGCAGGTAGATTTGAAAGGAGTTTTTATGCTCATGGACAATTAGCGGGCTCCAGATTATTTCCTTGTTTGTGAAGTTTCTTAAGACTGAAAAATGCAATCAGCTCAATAATTGATGTTTAAAAAAAACTGAAGGGGAAAAAAATCTAGATTTCATGCTTATCATAACTCACCTTAGAAGAAATCATTCAGCTCACTAAGAGTTCATGGTATCTGACAACCGTCTTCCGTATCTTTCTCTTCTACATAGTAACATAGCATCCATGATGTAGCAGAATATTTTTGTGAGGACTCTCATGAGGTGCTTCAGTGGTATTGTGAGACACAGCAGTTTTCTAGAGTATATATTAGAGTCAAGATAGGAGTGAAAATTTCATGGAACAGAAGAGCAGTGGGGTTTTTGATGACATATGAACAACTGTTACCTTTGAAACTTCCCTCTCCAAATCACTTTCAGCTCTGAATAGGCTTTGCACAGGCTGAACAATGATGGTGCCACACATCTAACTATTAATACTAGACATGAACTGCTGCAGGGAACTGGCACTTCAAACTATTTGATGAACAACATTTTTTTTACACCAAGAAAATTATGTTTTGAAAATTGAAGGAAATCCAATTGAAATTGAAGAAAACAATAATGCATGAAAACATTAGATATAAATTAGAGAATATTCATTTAGGACTAGATTCTTGTCCTTCAGATGACACTCTACAGTGTCAAAGTGCCCAACAGTGACAGGAAATTTGCTAGTGGCATATGCTAAAGGCAAGCATAGTTCCTCCAGAGAAAGTTTTTACCAGAGAAGCCTCTTGACAAGACATTACATGACCAGTCAGGCCAGCTCCACTGCCTAATGCAAAAACAGGGAACAACTACAAGAGATCTCGTTGTGCTTATTCTGTGCTTGGAGAAGGTTTTCGCTGAAATCACATCTCAGCTTTTTCCAGCTCTAATTTTGTGAATCCCATCCAGGACAATATTCAGTGTTTTGCACTCTATTTACAGGACACTGACATTTCTTCTATCATAGAAAATATTAAATACCAGTAGAGACTTTACTAGAAGCTTTGCACTGTTAGCCTACTATGAACTCTCATGATCCATGCAGGAGAGGCAAGAAGACTTGCTAGCATGTCAAAAGCAGTCTGATTGAGAATATTTGGGTCCTACCTACACAAATGCAGCATGGCAGAGCCCCAAAGTTGTGTATTAAATCACGTACATTTTTGAAGACACAAAACTGCTTGGACAATTAATGGGATGTTTGCTTCAGAATAACCTGGATGAGCTGTCTATACAAACCTTTATGAAAGATTGCTGTTACCTTATATAAACTATGTGACATGATCCACATAAATGGATTTTTGGCTGTTTTTTCCAATATAGAAAACAGCTATTCAGTTTTTCATAGTTACTCTGAGAAAAATAATACCCAATCTTTAGACCTGGGTTGGAAAATAACACCTGCAAAATATAAATCTGGGACTACAACCATAGTGAGTACTAGGAACACCTGAGAATGTTTTATATTAAAAGGTACAGAACTTTTCTTTCTGTGGTCTCCCTTATAAAAAACTAGAGCTGTTTATGAAAATCCTAAAACTTGTAATAATTCTGTCACAAATTATTTTTTTCTTTTCATGAGAAAAGTGCTGATTTTTTGCCCCTTCATCTTGAATAGACTTAACATCAATATAACTGTTTTGTCTAACTTGAACTTCTTGAAGTGAACACCTTATCATGCCAGAAAACCACTTTTTTTTTCATGCACCTGCACAATGATTAATGGAGGTACAACCCTGGAAATAGCATTTGGCAGTTAACAGCTGCTACCAGCACTCTGGAGAGTGCACAGAACCTTGCAAAATTAAAGCCACAGATTTGTTCTCCTCTAAAAAGCCAAACAGAACTCCTGAGTCATGTGTGAGGTGTAGATTGTGCATCATAATTTCAGGTATGCTCTTTACCTCTTGTCTAAGAGTGACAAGTTCAAAGTCAGCTGATATATTACAACAAAAGACCTCAGAAAATTGCCAGCGCACACCTGGAGAATATTGCCAACACAAGCAAAGAATTTTAAAGCAGTCAAATTAAAATAAACAAAAAAAGTTGCAGTATGAAACATAACTGGCACACCTCAGCCAAGATGAAAGCACCCAGTTAGTCTCAAAAGAAAATATGTAAAAGATAATGAAATGCATGAGAACTAGGACAGCAGCACCAAACGATTCCTTGCCAGTTTTTGGTCGACATCAGTTCAGTATTGAAGCCACAGCTGTACCTCAGTGGAGTGAATGACCCCACTGACCTACACCTGTGGCCCAACAGCTGGTAACAGCTGGTAAGGGACAGTCAGGCTTTCTGATTACATGACACATGTATGACCTGGTCTTGGATTCACTTTGTCCTCCGTAGTAAGTGTTCAAGGTGAGCTTCAAAAGGAAGCTAAAACTATTCTTCACCCTGAAGTGACCTGTAATATCATTTGCAACAGTAGCACACTAGACAAGATACCAGCACAATATATAGATTGTGATAACTTATCTAAAGTAAATATTTTCAGGCCGCAGATTTAGCACCTGAAGGTTCTCTAGAAAGTTTGGATTTGGCACCAACTTGGTTCCCATCAATTCATCAAAGTCTTACTGGCCAAGATCTTCAAGTGAGTTTACATATGCTTCCAATATCCATTTAGCCTCAAGGAATTTTTAATTACCAAGGGACTGAAGGGAATGTGAATGCTGATATAAGTGCCGGAGGTGACTATCTCGAGAAATAGGAGAGTAAAGCCAAGTTAATCTAGTTCTGATCTAGCACAGCTTTGTGAGAGCTCTGTGCCAAACCTGCTTATACTGTTGCTAAGGAGGATGTTACATACCTGTTAGATACTGATGTCCCTCGTGTGTTGGACTCTCTCAAAGTCTGCTCATTGCTGGCTCAAGAAAGTCTGACTGGTTTCTATTAAACCTGGGCCTTCTTGTCTTGCTATGCAGATTGCTATAAATAAGCACTGTTGTTTATTCAAGTCAAAGTGTTGCCGTTCTCAAAAAGCTTATGATTTCCAGTTCTTGCTGATCCCTAACAGTGGTAGTAAAAGGTTGGAGAGAAAGCTGGCTCCATGCACTTGTAGACATCTCACTTATGCTCTGAAGCTTTTTATGGTTTATTAAATAAATGGATTTAATGGATGTGCTGGCCCTCTGTTCCTTCTTTAATACCTTTGAAGTACTCTCAGTGCTAGCTGTCAACTAAGAAAAAAATATCAGTCAAACTAATGAATAGGCCCAAAGTTTCCCTCACTATTCTTCTCCCCTGAGAAAAGGCCATGGCATATTGTTGAAGCAGTACAATCCAGATTTACTATTCTCCTCATTCATTCTCAGCTAAAATAAAAAACCTGCACCAATTTGCAGATTACTAGAGCATCTGAGAACAACTACTTACCAGGAAGAGAATGTCAGAGTAAAGACTTGGCCACAGAATCTTTTGGAAGGGAAAGGAAAGGAAGAAACTCTGCTTGAGAGATCAAATTCAGAAAATGTCTCTGCTAAGGAATTTGTGGCAAAGGGGCAATGGTAAGACAGCAAGGTACAAAAGGAAACCAAGGGCTAGAGACACTGAAAGAAGAGGCGTCCCACTGTGGAATGACTGGAATGCTCCGAAAGGGAAGACTCTGTATTGACCATCTTGCTTGATCTGCATGTCAAAAGCAACTTCTGCCACATAGAAAAATACTTCTGTTCTGAAAAATGCTGTGATAAACAAAGCATTTAAGGCCATGTCATTGATCTCTTCCTCCAATGTTTTTAGGGCAGGTTTACAGCACGAAATAGCATGTCTTTCAGAAAATCCATGTACAAAGGAAATAATGGAAGTAAACAGTGAAGGTTGCCCTGTAATGATTGATTTTACCATAAGTAGGAGTAAGGCTCAATAATGTACCATCACATTTTCAGCTATTAAGTCCCATAAACCTAGATATGATTTTTCAGATTAACTTACAATTTCACAGAATTCTCCAGGCAAACTCAAAACTATTTGAGTCTAAGCAGGAGAACACCTTCCCTAAAGATGAGCTTACATAAGTTAGCCAGTGCTTTGTGTGTAGCACAGGTGAAAGATGCTGGAAAAAAAACATGGGAAAATGTTCTGTTACCTGAATTATCCAGACATTTGCTACATATGATGACTGCTTTTTGAGCACTTTCTGACAACAGTGTAGTTTTTGGAGATATGCTCATCCATTACATAAATATACATCCCATTTGTTATGATGAGAGGATCCATTCCACAGAAAAAAAAAAGAAATATACTAATTTTTGTCATTCTGTCTTCCAGTTATATTCACTCACACTAATTAGTTTTTTTCTATTTCATACTGTGTCATATAGATTGTAATTTGTGAGAAAATACAGAGTAATTCCAAAGCAAGTACTCAGGTAATTTATTGGGATGAAACTTAATTTTTCACTTATCACTTCCGCATCTCATTCTGCTTTTGAGGGCCTTGAATGAACCCCACTGGATAGGATTTTTGTCACTGATGTTAATAAAAAAATATCATCAAAAAGCAATGGCTTTTCAGCTTGTCTGCTAAGGAACTTTGTAGGTTTCAATATAAGGGAGTTGATGCTGTTTATCACAGAATCAAAAGCAAATTGGTCAATTAATCATCAATGCAGACATAGTTTTGTGCTTGTTTCATCCATATTTCTGTCTAAAGGATAAATTTATCCTAAGCACCACTTAATTTCCAATCAAGGTTTCTGATCCCAAATAGATAGGTATACATATAGGTGTAGTTATGAAGATATATTGTTTTTTTCGCTAAACAAATGACGGTGTCTTGAAGTTAGTAATTCATTTGCTATAGTTAAAAGGTACATATATTTGTCAAGATCTTGAACTAGAACTAGAAGGAGAAAGTTTTCATTCAAAGATGAATGTTTTAAACTTTACTTAGTGGAAAGCCAGTAAGCCAATTTACAATTGCTTCAGTGTTGTTCAAATGCCATAACCAATGTTAACAAAAAGAAAAAAACTTTGTTCTTGAAGTTGATTGACAGAAGATACCATTATTTCTGCAACACCTTTTTTCCCCATCCAAAATAAAATAAATACTAAAGAAATAGAAACTGTGAGTTCAGAAATAGGGATTGTATTATTAATTATTTTGCAAGCGGAGAACAGTACATAATCTAATGGCTGATTCCCAATGTTACTATTAGAGCCCTGAAGGCTGTTGTATAATCAGCTGCTGCATACAAACTTTCCCAAAAAGTGAACCTTGAGAAAGCAAAGTTTCCAAACATGATCTCCCAAAGGTAAGACAACTGGCACTTTGCATGTTTGGTGGGCATTACGGATGTTTCTTGTATGGTACTCATTTGAGAGCTATCAACAGCAGCTACAGGTGCCATGGCTGCTAGAAAAGTCATTGAGATGGTACTGTGTTAGGTAGCATCTCGTAGACTGTTAATTTTAAAGGCTGTTTTTAGATAAATGGTCAGGCGTGAGCTCAGGAGATAGTGCATTTGGTGTGATTTGAAACACTCTGACTCTTTGTGAGAATTAGGAATTTTCCATGTTTTAATATTTAAAAAAAAAAAAAATCTTACCACAATTTATGTTTGTTTCTTATAAATGAGACCTGGTTTGTTTGTCATCTAAGATCTGAATTGGGCAGAATCCATCTTGTCCATCACCTTATAGCAGTTGTTTACATGATTAAATGAACATTTATCCCTGAACCACAATTCTGACAATATGAGATGGCTTTTCAAACTCACAGGAACAACTGAGGTTGAGTTTAAACAATATGCAGGGTCAGCTTGAAATTTCTCCTTGGATTAGTGACCTTCACTGTGTCTCAGTTTGTAGCACAGAATATTAGGCAGAGACACAAGACTAGCAGCATATACCTCTCATAAACATACATGTGAAGTGCCTGGGCCAAATCCTGTTATTTTAGTGGATTCACCTTCTCTTGCCTTCAATGCAGCCATACCCACACAGCCAGGTTGGAATTTGTCCCAAAATGTTAAAAATTTCCAGGGAGTAAGACAAATCTTTAAAAAGAGGCAATTTGTTAGTAACAAGATAGCCACAATAGCTAAGCAAAGGATATTTTCTAATGGATGTATTGTTGTAGCTGACCAAAAGTAAACCAGACTTGACTTAAGTTAGAAGGGGAAGCTGGGAATGGTTGTTTGTTTGTTGGGTTTTTTTTTTTTTAAAGTTATCAGTCATTAGACAGAGACAAAAAACATCACAGCAGGAGACCTGTAAAATGGTTCTTGCAATCCTCAAGGGCGTTTCTTTCAGTCTTTCAACAACAGAACTGGTCTATATCATAAGTCTTATTTATAAAGAGGCTTTCAGGCAATTTCACACTGCTTTTCTCTGATGCCGCCCAAAAAAACATGTAAACCCGAGGGATTAGTAGTGACTTAGAGGGAAAATAGTGTAAAGTTACAGGATGAACTGAGCCAGTGCAGCTGGCTTGATGCACGGTTCCCTTGGGCTAGCAATGAATGAAACTTATCTAAGTGCCCCAGTCCACTCCCACCCCGCCGGGGTGTGACTTGTTATATTGTGCACTAGAATTACTCGGTCTCAGGGGGCCGTCAAGTCTTTAATGGCCTATAGTGTGCTAAGACAGAGGAGTTCACTACCTCCGAGCTGAAAGTTAAACCTCCTTTTATATTTCTATTTTGACAGTAACAACTGGGAAGCACGGTAAACAAAACGTTTGCTCACGCGCTGCAGTTGGTAGCCTACTTTGATTCAGTTATTTTTATGTTAGCATCTTAGCATGCAAAATAAATTGTGACATTAATTATCCATTGTGGGTCTGTCATGAGTTACAGGTATCAATTATATTGTGTTACAACTGGTTAATGATGCTGCACATCCCAGACTTTGAGTATATATTTTCTCGTTTATTAAAATTATCTACAGAGGAGCTATCAAATACATAACAAGACAATATCTGTTTTCATCTTTTGTTTACTGTATTAACTGACTTACATCTAGTTAATCCACTTCCCATTTAAATTATTACTAAAAGTTTCATGCAAGCAATTGTCTTTCTGTAAACACAGCAAATGAAAACCAACAAAAATTTCACTTAAGTCTTCAATATGCATAAGCTCTGTTTATAAATGAAGGTCTTAAAAGCCCATCACCTCTGGAAAAATAAAGTCTATATAACTCACTCCCATTTGCTACATGAAATAGTGATTTGTTTTAGGTTTGTTGTGTTTACAGTTGTGTAGACACTTCCAACAATTCCATACATTGGAACATTCAGCATTCATGTGTCAGAAAGAATTATTGTGAGAAAGGGTAGGAATATATATTTAGGCCCTTCTGCTATTGAATTCAGTAGCAATTGTCCGTCACTTCAAAGTTGGAATTTGAGTATGTTTTAAGGGCTCTGTAATCCTTGTGATCTATGTTCCAATGTTCGTACTCACTCTGTTAGTGAGCAAAAGGTTATTGAGGGTGGATAAGGGCAGAGTTTTGCTTAGTAAATAGTGCATGATCAGACTTATTCTTTTCCCACTGAAGTGCCGTGAGGATTAATTTGTTAATGTCAGTGCAGCACTTTGAAGACATAATAAAGAAAATAAAGTTACTCTGGTGATGAGTGCCACAGAAGTGTCTATAAATGAATAAAGTGCTGTCTAAGTGCTAAGTATTATTATGATTACTGCCTGCATTTGCAAAGAAGTGGTTAAATACAGTGTGATGTGGGTGTAAAATTACATTTTAAATGGATCTATTTTTGAGATTACTTATCAGCATGATTAGTGTGATAATAATTACATTTATCATTAATAATACATTTTTGAAAAGTTAGGCAAAAAAAGCTAACAAGTTTGATTTTGATTTTGCCAGAAATGCGCAGTGCTTTCCAAAAGCAATCTGTGGAACTTGTCTCTGGAATGCAGCTGTGTAAGATTTCACTAACATCTTGCAGGTGGAGCCTAATTTTAGTTCAGCCTTGAGAAGGGGGAATTGTTTTCTCTGATATGCACAGCACCATAACAGCAGCAAAGCAGGTGGAGCCTTAGACAAGTACTTGTTTACTTTCCTGTTTAAAAAAAAGACAACAAACCAACACAGATGAGTCATATCATTAATCATACAGTTCCAATTTGATTTTAACAAGTCTAACAAAATAGTCTGCAGCACATTTGACCTACTGATTCTCAAATGTGGAACAAACCCAACAGAATGGGAAGTGTTCAGAAAATGAGCATTCAATCCTAAATATAGTGGAGAAGGAGCTGGTAAATGATGGGAAGGAAAATTTAGAAATGCATCTGCTCAGTCACAAAGAGTGAGCTGCAGAATCAGTTTCAACAATTTCTCTGTCAGCTTCAGCAGTCTCTTATTAGAGCTTTGAAGTAAACTTTATGTAGAACTTTGAGATTCTTGAGCTGCAAAACATGAAAATGAACCAGAGTATAAAAGCTGAGCAGCAGCTTGCTGCTTTTAGTCCCATTGGTAATATAAACTCAGTATAATAAATCTTACTCCTTTACTCTTGACCCGTTTATGCTTTAAGCTCACCAAAAATCCTTATTATCTGAATGATCAATAACTGATGTCTTTTTCATCAGTTGTTATGAAACTTCTCAGTTTGTACATGGCAAAATAGAGTAATCCCAGAGTGTCCTTGGGGTAAACAGTCTATTACTAACTCTATTACTTGGCTAGAAAGGCTACTTTGCTATACATGCTTCTTTTCTAAGCTTCCACATTTTGGATTAATGTACAAGATACATTGAGGTTTTCAATTTTTTGCCTTGAAAAAACAGAGGTCCTTTCCAGGGCTATGTTTCACATGTTTTTTATGTGGTAGATTGTGGAGTTGGTGGTTGCATGCATGATGTACATGGCCTTTTTTTTCAGATGGTATTTATTGTGATATTTAGACCTCAGGTTAACTTTTTGCATCTCACTTATTTAAACTTACACCATAAAGTTAGTCTAATATAAGGTTTCTCAGGTGTACCACAAAAACACGGTTGTTGTGCTCTAGGTCACATATCACCTGTAAGGAAATCATGGCTACTGGATTAGAAAATCTGCATCTTTCTGACTCTGGATTTCTAATAGTTCTTTTAAAATTAACTGAATGGACAGCAGCTGGAACCAACAACTATTGTTTCATGTGTTGTTATTTCCAGCATCCTTTTGGAGAGTTCATACACTTAACAGCCTTGACTATATAGTCCTTGTCTTCCAAATATCTCTTTTAATGAACAAGAAGAGATGAAAATTTGTCTACAAACTTTTTGGTAATTTCTCAAGAAGCATAAGATGCTCCTGCACTTACAACTAAATGGGCTCATCAAAGGTCTCTATACTGCATGCTTCTCTTTTTCTCCAGAGAGACATGGCATATCTAAACAACTCCTGAGAAGGGCAATAGTTTACTTGATCACTTCAGTGATCATCTATTTATTTCTTTATAACAGTAATAACAACATAATACTTTTTATTCAATGGCCCCATAGTGCCTATCATTTTTTTCATATAGCTCAGCTGCCTCAGAAATGCAGCACACTCTGGAGCACGATGGCACAGACTGTTGACTTCTTTCCAAGTAATTCTAGTATACATTTGATTGGTAGTGACATGCCTGTGAAGCTCAGAGATGGTGAACAGACTCATCTTATCTTATATCTCGCCTTATCTTAGCACTTACAAGAGGTCTTCCACATGTCAGAATGG
>QWTY01007686.1:0-76534 GCA_008033365.1 Pseudorectes ferrugineus
TTTTTTTTTTTTTCTTTTCAGTGAAGGACATTGGTGCTGTAAAATGCCAACCATATTTTCCACCTGACTTGTAGCATTTAAGTTGTTTACTAACTGTGGTCAGGAATGCAGGAGGTTGTATTCCTGATCCAGATACTGATTGTGTCAGGTGTAACAGAGAGTAAACACAGATATCCAGGTGTACAGGGTATGCCCGACTTGGGTGACAGCTGAATGAACTTCTGTTTTGAATGCAGGAGGCAATCTTCCTGTGACTAATTATAAATGTTCTTCCCAAGATCTTGCTCTGATTTGCATCCCCACTATCCAGGCTGTTTTTTGCCACCTTATGAACAAATGCCCTGTTAAGTGTTACTTTAGGGTAAGTGACCACCACTTGGCTCTTTTGTAATTGATTTCATATTAATGCCTGGATGTGACTTTTCTACTGCCAAGCTTTGGTAACATGTTTCAGCAGCAGCAGATGTTAACGCTTTTTCCTCAGTCTGCTTTTAAAAAGAATTGTAACTTTGGGTGCTTCAGAAGACTGAGGGCCAAGAGGAGGATGCAGCTCTGTTCTACTCTGGCACAATGGAGAAGAGACCACAGGTGGCAGCTGCTTTGTGTTGTACCTGTCAGGAGGAGCTTGAAAAGCTGGGGCTCCTGGTTGTAGCCTTCTGTCAGCTGGGAGTGTGGGTAAACAGCACAAACCCAGCACACAGTTCCTCCAGGTACTGCTGGCAGCAGCAGAGCTCTTGTCTACATGGAAATTTCCTGCTGTTTGTTTTAAACCTAATGAATTAGTGTTTATTTGCAAGTGCTTGTGTGTTCTTCATCTCTCTCTCTTCGAAAATGTAGGATTTGAAGCTTAATCTGAAATTAAATTCTATTGTCCATTTGGCACAGTTAAGTTCCGCCGTTTCTTACTTCTGTTTATACATAAAAAACAATTAAACTAGTGCTGCTTTGGGATAAACAGTAGTCAGATTCTTTTCTTTTAAGTAGTTTTTTCTTAAGACTAATATCTGTATTTTGTAATTCTTGGTGAATAGGACTTGACCCTGAAGCATGGATGGCGCACTGGTGCGATTATTCCAGAATTGCGATCGGAGATTAAAATCATGAACACAGAGAAGTACATTCAAACCATGACCTGGCTGCAAACCCTGACAGGATTATTGGAACACATGCAGGTTTGTTCTGTGTGTGTGTAATCGGCTCTGTAGAGCCCAAGGGATCCAGCCAAGTTTCTAAAAGCTGGACATTGATGTTGCAAGTGCTTTCAGTCTCATTGAAGTGTTTGACTGTAGATAAATGCAATTATTTGTGTGGTTAGTTAATAGGAGTTTTCTCAAAATCTTGTCCCCTTTCTCCGCTGGTCAGCCTGGATCAATTCCTGCTTTTGGTTGTTTAAAATGGACGTGGATAACTTTGGTATATGGATCTCTGAAGTGTTGCTTGTGTCCTGTTAGCTGATAAGGGTTTTTTAATGGAAAGGCTTATTTATCCTTAGTTACAGGTTATCCATACTTTACATTTCAGGTTCACCGTGATCCTGATTCCCAAATGATTTTAGAAGAATGGAAGAAGGAGAGAAAGGAAATGAGGTAAGACACGGGGGAGGAAGAATTTGCAGCTTGCTTTAGTAGCCAAGGGTTCTGTGCAATATCTTCCACAGGCTTCTTCGGAATTTCTCTCCATCCTTGATTTATATTCCCTGGTAGTTACAGATCTTATAAAATGTTTGTAAAGCAATATTCTACCTGTCTCTTGTGCAGCTCTTCTCCCCTCTGACACTTTGTACATATGGACCCTTTTCCCTGTTCCCTGTCTTTAGAACAGATGTAACTTTTCTGAGTGAAAAGGTAATATCATATCAAATCCCTTTCCTTCTCATTTTGGTTCTTCTGTCTACATGTGTTCAGCTCTCACTGTTGATTACACAACTTCTGCACGAATAAAAACTGCATTTCTTTGTCAAGACTTAGGTCACTTTCCCTAAGGTTTTTTACATGATTTCTGCAGATTACATGTAATACATCTTAGAATACATAGAAATTGAGAGCTGCACTAGATTGGATTTAGCAGTGGATTTATCACAAAGATAGGTAATAGGGCTAAAAGTCCTAATAATCTATTATCATGAAGGAGTAATCCCTAAATGCAGGGTGTGTGAAGTGCACGGTTGGCAGGACCAGCAGCTGTGCCACCAGCAGCCTTCCCCAGAAACGTGGAAATAAACAAAATGGGAATGATACTTGGCAGTGACTAATGACCAGAACTTAATTCCAAGATGTGTTTAAGCTTTTGGTGTGCATTAAGCCCAATCTTTGCCTTTTCTTAAGAAGTCTTTTGTCTTTGGAATATTGGATGTCATTAGGATTTAGATAAAGGCAAAAGTCTTTCACAATCTCTAGAAAAGAAGGCTTGAGATGTCATATTTCTGATGTCAGAAGTAACTTATCTCTAGTGGGAGAAGTGTGAAGCTCTTCACAACGGTGATTTCTAGATCTGGATTGTATATGTGCAAGAGGTAGAAAATTTCTGTGGCACATTTTGGTGTTTTGGCAAGAGAATAATGCATAGAACAGGTTTTAGGATCTGCTTGCTTCAGGTTATGGATGCCAGCTGGTGAAACGATGTGTGCAGGTCTGTTCACTTCGTTGTCTTTGTTTTCTCTTTTTGGGGGACAGGGAGATGAACAGGAATTTCTTCAATGCACAGTTCGGGAGTATATTCAGAACTGATGAGAATCCAACTTACTTCCTGAGACGTCTCTCTAGATTTGCAGATATCTACATGGCATCACTCAGCTGTCTCTTGAACTACGAACCTGATTACACATTTTATCCAAGAAGGACTCCTTTGCAGCATGAACTTCCTGGCTGGTCGGACCAGCTGTGCACTGGTACATTCAGAATACCTTTCCTACAGGAGACAGTTCAGATCAAATAAACTCTTGGTGGCTCCTCTCTAACATGGACAAATATCTGTTGGTTTTTTGAATGTACCTGTATTTTATTTAAGTCACTTAAATCTGTTACCTTGGTTTATATGTATTTCATACTTATTCTCATAAGCTTTGTACCTGTTTTTCTCCTCTTCTGCTCAGACGTGTGAAAATTCCTCTTACACACAGAAGAGATGATGGACTGCCAAAATAGTAGTGGGCCAGGAGGGAGGGCACATCTGAGGGGGAGGACTGCTGGTGTTCTGGGGTGGTTATTTTTGTTTGTTCATTGGAAACTTTGATCTTGCAGCCTTGTGGTTTACAAAGAAATGCCAGGACTGTCTCTTCTGGCCCTTTTCAGCACTCCAGCTGGAGCCTGTAATGGATGTTGGCACGGAAGAGCTTAAATCCAGTATTAGTAATTCAGTGATACAAGTTAGTAACCAGCTTAGGGTGAGACTGAGAGGGATGGTCACACTTTGTACCTTTCCTTGCTGCTATAGATGGAGCCTTACCTGTGAGGAGCCAAGGGCTGGAGTGTCCTGGCTCTGCTGCACTGGGCTCAGGCTCTTGGGCTCTTTCTCCTGCCTGTGCAGTTTCTGTTCTTGCCATGTCTGTGCTTGGCTGCAGGTGGACCTGAGCCTAAAACTGAAACTTGCAGTAGCTTGGGCTGCTTCAGCTTCCTTCTCTTAACTTTTAGGTACCTTTTTTTTTTGAGTTTCAGAACACTTCAAGTATCCACTCTCCAATAATAGCTGTTTCAAGAGGTTTTGCATTTTGCATTTCGAAGTGGGGACAGATCTCTCTATCAGGCTTTAGTTTGATCCTAAATGCTGCTTTTAAAGATTTTAACAGTGTCTTATTCCAGTGGTATGCAATGTGGCTTTGCTGTTCCCTAGGAGAGAATGTATTTCATATAGCCTTCAGTAATGGACTTCTACAGTCGAACGTAAACACGCACAATGGGCAAAGGACTTTAAGGAAAAACTAAGAAATGAGAAAGTGAAACCCAGAGTTTTCTGACGAGATGTTTTTAGCTCAAGCCCTGAAAGCTAAATTAGGGGTGGTACATATTTTGAATAAAGAAAAATAGTTTTGGTATAGATTAGGAGTTTTATTGAATTACAGATATTGAAGGTAATGCATGAACACAAACTCTGGGTAGCATATGTGTTTCAAAGATTTGAGCTGAAAAATGTCTATTTTGCACAAGGAAAACATCTGTTGATGTGTTTCCTCAAAGAGGCACTTTATAGAACTGCTATATAGTTGTTTTTAAATAAGAATTGTTTCCTTTCTCTGAATCCAAAGGAAATATATTTGTTTTTTTAAGTGGTGCTTCCCACCCCAGCCACTTTAGAAGGCATAATATGATTAATATTTTTCAAATTTTAGTTATTAAAGGCTTGGTTTTTAAAAGCATGTAATTAACAAAATATATAGCATTTGGTATTCATTTTGGGATATCACTTGCTTTCTATCATGATTGTCAGGCAAACAAACTTTTGTTGACCAAAAGTTTTCTGGTTTGGTTTGTTTGGTTTTTTTTTAACCTGTCTGTATGTACAAGTACCTAGATTGAATTTCATATACAGTATATTTCATGTTTTTAAAAGCGTGTTTGCAAAGGAGAGAATGTATTCTAATTTAGCCTGCACAATTTTGTAAGTAGTTTTCCTGTATGCTTGAAATCAGTATGAAGTTCTCAGAGGTGGTTTAGATTTTATGATTTTCCTATGCTCCTATTTTGAACTTGACTGAAGTGTGTGGTTTAAACACCCGTGTTTAAACAGGTGAATATACTTGACATGAGTAAGTTCATCTGACTGTCCTGCTGGTTTTGTTGGAATAAAAAGATAAAATGTTGCAGGAGCTTAGTTTGACTGTATCAGGAGATGACTTGGTGGGGCTGTGCAAGAAATATTTAGCATAACTTGATAATGAAGTACGACAATGGGATTATCCTGATTTGCCTTCAGTTCTTTATCCTAATGCTCAGCTAGAACTGAACTTGGTGTTACGTGTGTGTAGCACCTCTCATGCTCCAGAGATTTCAATGCACTCTTTAAAAAGAAAGACCCACCCAAGCCACTGTACATTCATCCTGTGTTAAGCAGGAACAGTTTAATTGGCTTGGATGGTGTTATGCACATAATGCACATTTTGTTTCAAGATTATTTTCTTCTGTCACCCTTCCTTTCTCTTAACTTAGAAATCAAACTTCTATACCAAGCTATGTTGCAACAGCCAGCTGAAGTAAAATATTGTTTATATTGCATGACTTGTTGAAACAAACAATGTTGCATGAAAAAAGTTAATTATGGAAGGGTTATGTTTCTTTAAAATAACCCAACTATATATAATATAAATTTTAAGTGAGAGTATTCAAGTGTATTATTTATTTTTCAGTGCTAAAATGCTGCTTTTTAACTTTTAAAAATGTCTTGCATTTTTTTAATGATTTCACCTTGACGCTCTCTGCATTACTTATTTTAACCTTATGCTACTGATTTCAAAGAGATTTTTAGGCATGTTTAATGGGCAGTGTTTCTGTATTAATTTTGGGAGTATGGTTCATTTGAACACCAAAGCAAGAAGAAATTTTTGTTCTGGTCTGTCAAAAACACAGAGCTGAATAGCCTGTCAGTAAAATAAGAGTTTAATGAATTGTGGAGATTTTTTTTTTGGTGATAAAAATATTTAATGATTATTACAAAAATAAATGCTTGGACTTTATCTTCTGGTCTCTGTGAGCCTTAATATTTTGATTGACTGGGGAGAAGGAAAGAACGTGAGTTGTATTAATTGTAAAATTCTGTGGGGAAAACTCTCCTAGATGTGAGTGTGTGTTTAAGTGTGTTTGTGTTCTAAATTTTCTAATGTCTGTGAAAACAAGCAGGCTTGTGTAGGGGGACAGGGGAAGGAGTTGAGTCTGTTTCATCCAGATGAATGTGTATTTACGCATTATACTCCCTTCCTTGTGTTTGATAGCTGCATCAATGTCCCCCACCTTGTTCTGAGGGAAGGCTTCCTGGGGTAGTTCCCAGAGGTATCGAAAGCTTTCCTGGGCTTCCCTCCTGCCCCCTACACATTGGGGGGATGGTACTGCTGCCAGCAAGAAAATCTTTCTCTTCTTGCTGTTTTGTGGTTTCTCCCGTGTTCTCATGTTATTATTATGACATTAATATTTTGATGGAAGGAGGTGACAGTGAGTCAAACTCAAGTTTGATCCATTTCTAATAGTGTGTGGTGACAGTGGCAGCTGTTAGTGCTGTGCTTGGTAAAAATACAGTATGTGAAGAAGCAGCTGCTGCTGCTGCTCCTCTCAGACCTGAAGAACTGAATGTAGACTCTGCATGGCAAGGGGATGTTCATCTTCATTGTCCACTTTTCACAAATGGTGAAAATGGTTCATTTGAATGCTTTCATATCACCTGCATTTCTTCCTAAAGCTGCCTCAGTTACTGCTTCCCTTTGTATAGGGAGGTGAGATGTAAACCAAACACCAAGCCAAGTTCAAGGAAACACAGAGAAGCTGGAGGAGGCAAGGGAGACAGACAGGATGGTTGTGCTTCCTGCTGCTGAATATCTAACAGGAAAGTATACCAGCAAAAAAAATCCCCTTAGTTTAAAAATAGAGCTTTACCACATGTTCTGTTTCACACTTGCCTGTTCTAGTTGCAACTGAGCCAAAATGAAAGCACAGGCGTGGAGTACTAGAAAATTTAGGATATTTGCCAAGTTAGCGGCCCTGTGTGCTCGTGGCCATTTTAAAGTCTGTGAAGAAGAATAAAAGCAGTTAAATAGCAGATGAGTGAAAATCAGCTGCTTTTCCCAGAGAGGTGTCTGCTTCTGGGCAGGTTAGTTTAGACTCAGTTTTGCTTTCAGCACTCATAGTTGGTACTGCTCAGATTCAGCCAACATTTCTGAGGTTGGTATCTCTGTAAGCTATATAGAAGGCATCTTAAATAAAGCTGTGCTCTTTTGGTTTTTAATTTGTAGCAAGATTTTATTCCCTGTAATGTAGGTGCTCTTTTTTTCACAGTAAGTGTAAATAAAATGTGTTTATTAGCTGACTAATGCCAAATTCAGTCTTTAATTCTGATCATGAGGACCACCCATCACAAGCTGTTGGTCATCTGAATCCTATAAAACAGAATAAAAAGAAAATCACACTTGAACATTGCATTAAGAAACAAAATAGTTTTTGGCAAATTTGTCCATGCAGATGGCAGAGTTGGCACATGACATTTTTGCACCAAACAAGTCCTTTTACTGGATGCAAAACAGTGCATTTTGATTTTAGACTCTGCATGTACATGAGGGTGCGATCTTTCCTTCCCTGGATTCCCAGCCCCCTCCCTGCTGTGTTTCAGATTCTTTGGAGTGCTAGCATGGCTCTCAGCAAGGAGACATGAAGACAAAATTAGAAGGCTTTTTAAGTTCGTATGGACATGTCACTGTCATCCAGTGGCATTTGAAGTCCAGTTTAATTCAGCTGTCTTTGAAGATGGACTTGAGATGCAGCTGTTGACCACAGCTTCAATTTTGCCACAGGTGAGACAACCCAATTTCCAGCAGCGGGGAGACAGGAGAGCCAGGAACTCAAATTCTGGTTTCTTGAATTAATTTTTCTTTTCCAACTAGACATTTTTCTTCTACAAAGTCATTCCCTCTTACCATTATTTTAGTAGTGTCTCAATCTCAAATCAAAATGAACACTTACTGAGAAAAGATCATAAGTAGGTTCTGGTGAAGTCAGCGTCGAAGAACTTTCATATGAGGGGTTGGTGATATTTGAAGGCTGTGACTTGTCCAGTGATGTTGTGTCAGTGTCATCTTTTGACTATACAAAAGCACACAAACTTGCTTAAATTTCATCCTCCAGTGCATTAAGTGGGGCACTTGAGTTTCACTACCAGCTGGTGCAGTATTGTGATTGAACTGGCTTTATTGTCTAAACCTGTCTCTGGGCATGAACTGTGGTTTTGGTTGTTGTATTATCTCAGGTCACTTAACACTGATATCTCTTTTCCTCTCCCTTCTTATTTTTAAACCTCAGCAAAGAATGGGAGAGGAAGCGTGGCCCTGAAATTGTGCTTGGGGTGAAAAGTGTCTGGTTAGTCCTGACGGCTCTCATTGAAACTATTTAAAAATGCAAGTGTTTACCCTGGCTCTTGGCTCCTGGATTTTGTTCCTAGAAGATGATTCACATTACATGCAGGGACTAGAAGAGGAAGGAATTTCTGCTCACTTCTAGGTAGACTTTCTTTTGGGTTTGTTCTTGTGTATTTTGTAATATTTTTTTCTCATCCCTCGTCTCTGTAGCTTGGCTGTTGCTGACTGGTTTCGCATCTATGTGTTGTTAGCAAAATTAGTTAAGAGAAATCAAGCATGAAAGTGCATCAGTATAAAAACCTGCACTTTTCAATCCTACAGGCATTTCAATTTGTTTGTCTTTTGGATCTGGCCTTTTTCCCATCAAACGTTGCAACCTCCAGAATAACAAAATAAATAGCAATGGAGGAGGAGAACAGGTGCCCTTTCCGTGGCTGTAATTCCCTGCTTCCTTAAGGGTGAGCTTTCTGGGGAGGCAAAGACTTCTGCACTGCTGTGGTGTAGTTAAATAAGCTTTGGGCCAGTCCTTGGTGTTGGAAGTGTCTGTGTGAGCTGACACTTGGATGGACAGGCCTGGGGGCAAATGTAAGCTCATGCCCAAGGCAAGTGTGTGAGCCTTCCCCACTTTGTGTCTCAATCTGAACAGTTCAAGTATGAAGTGATCAGGAATGTCTGTAGCTTAAAATCCCTGGAGAAACTGGAGGTTGTGAATCTGGGAAGTGCAGTGGGTCTGGCTGGGGAAGTGTTGTCCACCCCCTGCTTTGTGTTCCCACCTGCCACCTACCTTGAAGTGCTGGAAGCCTATGTTTTTCTTCCTGAACCTCAGGTAAGAATATCCAATAAGAGCCACAATTCCAGTTACTAGACAGATGCCAAAGAAAATTCCTGTCCCAGTACTGGCATGGAGAGGAGCCTGGAAGCAAGGGAGAGGATGAGTGAGCTGTGGGTGGGCACTGGTGAGCTTACAGCACCCATGCAGCATCCCTTTGAGATATGCTCTGGTCCTGAGCTGTTCTTGTGCTTGGGTTTCCTGGTAGGTGTTCCCTAGGGACATCTAAATGTGGCCTTTTGATAGAATCATAGAACGGTTTATGTTGAGATAGATGATCGAGTCCAGCTGTTCACCCAGCAGTGCCGAGTCCATCACTAAACCTTGTGGACCAAGGAGACAGCTGGATAACTGGGAGCTTTGCAGGAATTCATGCAGGCAAAAGATATCTATTTTCAAAACACCTTGTTGTTTTGGATAGGAATGAATGCCAAGGCAAGAGTAAACAACGCTCCTTAGAAGCTTGAAAGATCTTTTAGGAGGAACTAAAATGAATCTTTTAAAAATCTCTGTTACATACATGAGCTCCATTATGTTATATAAAGAAAACAAATTTATAAATGTGGGAAGAAATTGTTCAGACAAGTATTTTTGGTATCACTGGTACCTTGTTTTCAACTTCTAATTCTCTTTGAAAGTAACCTTTTAAGCTGAAAGCTGCATATATGTCGGGGAAACTGGGAATCTATGAATGTCAGCAATGAGTTTAGGGTAAAATAAGACAGTTACCTCTCACGACCCCAAAACCCTAAATCAGTATGTACTTACAGGTTCTGATGGAGCCTTTAAAGGCTCTGAAATGATGTGGATTATCCCGTTGGAAGCAATTATATCCCACTCAACAATAGCACTTCTGTCCACATATCGGATCTCGCTCTGCCAGCAAAAGAAGGAATGAGAGCTGAGCTTTGACCCTTCTCCCTTTGGTACTGAAATTGACATTAAGATGATTTTCCCACCTCAGTTGCTGACACCCGGAGAGAAAAAATACATGGGGGTTTCACACTGCTGCCTCCCTGGCCATCAGCCTGGGATGGCCCTGGCTGGTCACGGTTCTCCCGTGCATGAAGTAGCCACCATCATTACCTGTGTGCTGCCTTCATGTTGCTCTGTCCTTTTTTTTTCTTTTCTAACTGAAGGTTTTTGTGATCTTTGGGAAATTGCCAAGCTCTGCCTGGAACTGCTGTTATTCCTGAGTGCCAAGCAGCCACTTTCACTGTGGAGGAAGCCACTTGCCACTCGAGTTTGCTGGCTGGAGTTTGCTTGCTGTGAGCAAGGCTGTGTTGGTGTCTCCTGCCTCTCCCAGAAAGTTACCAAGAAACTTTACAGATGCCAACACCTTTTTTTTAATGATAAGCTGCTGCTCTCATCTCTTCACCTATCCTACAGCCAATTCCCATAATCCTGCCAAGCTGAGAGAAGAGTTAAATGAAGCCCATATCCCCATTTTTCCATTCCCGAAAGCCACTTCAACAGCTTTCTTTGTGTTTTGCAGGTCAGAGCTTGTCCATTTGCAAGCTTGTAAATTTGCAATTTACCAGCTGCTATCCTGTAGTCTCTGGACAGGAAAGAGCCTTCTGAACTCAGTCTCTCATTGCTGCCCACCCTGACCTTATCAAAATGCCCTCCAGATCAGTGTGCCACTCAATTACAGGGTATAGCATGAGAAAAAAGCACAAAGATAGAAAATTTATTACAAAGGTACCTGATCAGCAGTGGGTAGGTGATGTTCCTGGCCCCCAGTGTTTGTAATGAGGAGTTTTTTCCCTAGACGAGTTAGAAGGGTGGTTCCATTGGTCAAGTCCTCATAAAACATTATATTGGCATTAGATAAATGATACTCGATGTCTCTCCCAGAAAGTGTCTGCAAATGAGGGCAAAATACAAGGAGTGTTAATGGATCTCATTAATCCTTTGGATTTACTAGTAGGCTAAGTGCCTGTGACCTTTTTCCCCCCCTCTGCTATTAATGCTGCAGCAAGTGCAGCAGCATTAGAGGTTATTGGGAAATCTGCATGGGAGCAGTGGGACCTTCTGTCCCTGCTGGCCTCTGATGGCTGCCTGTAGCAGGCAGGACCTTAATTCCAGCAGGACAAAGGATTTTACTCTTCAGGTCATCCTACAGAAGTGATGAGACCCAGAGATATTCCAAACCGCTTGAAGATGTAAACCAGTGCATAAACCCATGGGAATTGTTTGAGACAGTGTTTGATTGCAGGAAGGAAAGAGAGAATAAAAGGCCTAAGCATAGAAGTGAAGTTAGGAACAGAAGCCTTTAATGTATTTGTGGGAAATACCAAAGCTGTGTGCTGCTTTCTTCAAATAACTGTGCTCGATGCTAATGAGCCAGAACAGACTTCATCTGAGGCAGAATCCTTCATAACAGGGTAACTAAAATCCCTGATGGAAAAGTCTCTGTAGTGACTTGAACACTTGATAACCTTGCACCCCTAATCATGGAAGGGAAATGGAAACAATGAATTCATGTCTTTTGTGAGCACAGTTTAAATTATATGGGCTTACACAGAAGTCACATCATACTAAGATTATTTTTTTAAGCTTAAATTTCAATGGGATGCAGAAACTCATAACAGCTGTTTAAAAAGTGTTATTAGAACAAGGAAAGAAAAAAGAGAAAAAAACCCTGACCTCATTTTCCTTTAACCCACTGTCGTTGGGAGCAAAGAGAGTGGCCTGCGCTGACAGGTCTGTGAGGTACCGCAGGAACTCTCTCCCCTTCCTAGAGGTGTTGGAGTAAGCCATGATGTCCTAGGCAGAAACAAAATCCACCTTTACTAGAGAGCAATTGTGCACTCCTGTACGGAGAGTGGAAAAGATGACATGGTATAAATGACAACAAAGGAACTCTCTGTTATTAGCCATGAAGCAGCTCTGGAGTGACTTTACAAAGGAAGTTTGTATTCAAAACCCAGCTCCATCTGCTGATTTGATGAGTACATCTTAAACTGATTTGCAGGAGTTGGACCCCCGTTGTCTTTGAGGCTGCTTATACAGATAGTGCCTTTCTGAGTAGTGACAAGAAAAGAACTCTTAATATTTTGCCTTTTCCCAGTAGCAATTCAATAAAGTTCCAAAGCACCGTGCTCTTTGTGATGCTTAACAAGTTGTGCAGAGAGTCTCCTTTAAGCTAAAGCTGCACCAGGCTTTTAATTCCAACTGAATTTTAGAATCCAGAAACCTCTCTGGGGCAAGTAATTGAAAAAACAGTAATTAAGTTCTGATTTTGATGGGGCAGATTTAGACCACTCTGCCTTACTTACACTGGTGTGGTGTTATTCCTGTGTTTGCTGGGCTAGTAAAGCAAACCCTGGATGCAACACTCAGGGCCTGCTTTGCTCCACTCCCGCCCCAGCCTTAGTTCCTACCGCCAGGAAGTTTGTCAGCGTTGGGGAGGACATCAGCACTTGCAGCAAGTTCCCACTACAGGAGACACCGTCCCCCACGTAGCCTGGCTTGCAGGTGCAGTTCACCTCTGAAAGGTACAAACACAGAGAGCTGTATGGGCAAACAACCCTTCCAAGAAAGCTTTAGGCTGCCCTGTGCCTGAAAAACAACTTGTATGCAACAGGTTATGATTATTTTTTTGAAGTTAAAAGAGACCAAAGTCTCTTGCAGTGTTATTTAGCAGCCTGTGGCTGATGAAGGGAACCAAAATCTGGGCTGCTGCCTCCGTTTGCACAGAGGGATGTGGCAAAGGACCCTCTTACCTTTCTCCCTGTAGCAGAAAACATCCCAGGTTTCGCTCAGATTGGCTCTTCTCCCGTAGTCCACGATGCCGACGTATCCGGAGCCGCAGTTTGGGGAGGAGAAGCCGGTGGGGTAGCCCACTCTTTCACCATCTAGCCAGCCAGCAGAGCACAGGTGGTACCTCGCCTGTGGTCAGCACAGCCAGAAGGGAAAAGCTCAGGGGAAAAGCTGGGTGGTGGGGCTGGGGAACTGCAGATGGAATGAACAGAGCTCCCGGGGCACTCAGGCAGCACCTGCTCTGCCAGCACGCCTCCTGTGGGTCTGAATGAGCTCCATCCATCTGTCTGTCCTGCAGCCTGCCCTGCACTGAGCTCTGAGCTAAGGGGACCAACCGAGCCTTTCCTGGAAAAGCCTCCCTGATCGGAAAGTTGGGCAGCATCAGAGGAGGGTGTGAAAGCCAAAGGTGATGTGCAATTCCATGGTGTGCTAGCCCACCTTTTGCCCGTGTGGAAAGGGCTGACAAACCAACTCCACGCAGAAAGTAAGTGAGCAGGAGTGCTCGAGCCAGCCCCATTGCTGACTTTGCTGCTTTGAGGGAAACATTTAGACTATGGGGCACAGGGAACCTGCAGCTCTGGCTGCAATCTGAATCTGCTTGTGTAGTACAAGGAGGTTGATGTACAGGCTGTGGTCCAGCCTCATATTTTGCTACAGGTATCTCTAAACAGTGAGTGTCTTTATTCCTTCCGTAGTTGAAAGGAGCCAGAAATAGACAGTCAGTCTGACCCACTCTTCTAAAACAAGTTTTGCAAACCCAGGTTGAGATGCTTACCCTACTGACATCAGCCATGTGTTGTCTGTAACATGCTCAAGGAAAGCAATATGGAAATGGGTCTGTTAACTTAACAGCGTTTCAGAAAAAGATTGCTGGAGACTTACTTTAAAGAAATAAATTAGGCATAATTCTGAAGTGCACATTTCTTTAAGAAATGTTAATAATTAAAATCCCCTTGAAAATACTCTGAAAGTCTGACTCTACCTCTCACCCCAGCATCACTGGAAACAAGAACTTGGTAAGTGATTTCAGTGCTGTGTGAGCAGGCATGAAACCAATAGAGTCTGAAAACTGCTCCCAGCCAAACATACCCTGGGGCATGGGTGAAGGAAAGGAGGGAAAATGAGGTGTATTAGCACAGAGCAGCCCCCTTGCTCCTCCCTCTCAATTTACACTGTGTCTCAGTGCTCTTTGGGGATCTCCTCACCTTCTGTGCATAGAGCAGCTGGTTGTAGGTGGCGATGGTGGCTGACTCATTGGCACAGGCCTCCCTGGCCTGCTCGTAAGTCATTTTGTACTGCCCCCGGGGGGACCGCAGGTGGAACACCCCGACCGTGGTGTCTGCAAAGAGAGACAAAGACCAGCTCTTCCTCAAGGGGTTTCCATGTCTGGATGCAGAATCAGCTGTGCCACACAAATACCCATGAATTTTGTGAAATGTAGTTAGAGCAGATTGATTCCTCAGGGGTGACATTCCTGCCTGGAATGCCATCACATGTTGCTTCATGAATCTGGTATTGCCAGGTACATAAATTCAGGTTCTAACTGTAATCTCATTGTTTCATGGGGATATAGGTAGAGGCCTGAGCGAGCTTATAGTGCCGCTGGCCTCAGGGCACAGGGCTGGGGGTGTGCAGGGTGTGCGCTCCTCACCTTGCAAGTGCAGATCGGCACAGTCGGCGTCGGGGTGGCACTGCCCGTTGTCCTGCAGGCAGCGGTCAAGGGGCAGCTGCATCACGGAGCAGTTCAGCCCATCACCAATGTAGTTGTTTTTGCACTCGCACTTACGTCTGTCCTGCTCAGAGACAGAAGGAAAAAAGCCAAGACAAGCATTTAGCAGACCTAAAACTGGTGTTTCAGGCAATGTTCTGAACTGTTGGGAAGATTTCACTTGATGTAAGCAGGAATGGACAAACAGAAAAGTTGCTACTAACAACTAAGCCAAACATTTACACGTACTTGGGTGTTTTGCTGAATTAACACCAAAGCATAATTTCATCCACAAAGTTAGTAACATGCATTGGAGGGTTATATGACACGTAATTCACAAAAATGGATGGCAAACATATCAAAATGATATTTAAATGACTGGGCATGGAAGCAAGAATGGAATTTAACAGCGCACTGATAGTAGTAAATGAGAACAATAAACCAAGCAGGAATTGGTGACATCCAGCGATTGTGATGGTTGACAGCTGGAATGGATTATTAGCAAGACTTTTCTAGATCAACCCTGGAAGGCAGCTCAGGCGAGACACCAAAATGGAATGGAGAAGTGATTCTGCAAGCACCAGGACAAATGCTGGATCAAGTCACCCGCACAAGTTTTCCCTAACCACACTGACTACGTGGGTCATGGAATTTGTATCATGTGGCTACGGAGCTTTTTAAGTTTGGTTCAACAAGTGACACTATTCTCCCAGCTGTCGCTTTGTTTAGCTTCCAAAATGTATTTAATTTTGATCCAACAAATTCCTATTGCAAATAAGGGTATCCAGTTAGGGAGAGCTGAGAGTGGGACAGAAAGACTACGTATGAAGAACATTCCATATTCTGTGTTACCCCATTCCCCAGAGCAAAGATGTCAAACTGTTTCTCACCCTTCAGCTGAAAGCATACCAAACTGATGTGGAAAGTAGGTTGGAGCTAAGTAAAGGTTGTTTTGGAAAACAGGGATTTAGAGAGGTACAGAGCATGATCCAGCCAGAGGAGATTTCTGCTGGCACCAGGGAGAAATGCCTAGGACTTCCCTGCTGGGGACTGAAACCATTGAACTTACAGGTCCTATGACAATGCAAATGGCATGCTCGTGGCAGCCTCCGTTGAACCCATCAGCACAAGGATTTATTGGAAGGCAGGTAAACCCGTCTCCCTTGTATCCCTTCTGGCAGCTACAGAAGACTTTCACCCCGTGCTGTGTGCATTCGGCCGCCTTGTGGCACCCACCATTGTTTTGTTTGCAAAGTTCTGCAGCTGCGGGGGAGAAGAAAAACAAGTGAGTTAAGTCTGCTTTTAAAGAGGATGTTCTTCATAAAGACAAACCATCACCAGTCCTTTCAGACTACAAATACTAGAATACTTGTTTGGGGAAAAAAAAGCTATTTCCATTTCCTGAGGCATTACTGAATTTCTGTAAGTCTATCCTTTAGGGCTCTGAAGGCCTTGTCAGGATGTTCTTGATTCAGGAGACATGGTACCAACACTCAGACTTCTGGCCAGGTTGACTTTGGAAGATGTAAGGCACCTGGCTGAGAAAGAACAACTCTTTCTGTAGCAGTGTTACCAGGGAACTGCCTTGCCTACAGTCATGAAAAAAAAATCACAGAATCATTTTTGTTGAAAAAACCCTTTGATATCATCGAGTCCCACTGTAAATCCTCTGAGGGAAACCCAGCTTAAAACCCTGCTGTCTTCAAAATTTGACTGAAGTGCACTTGTTGCCCATGGTCCTGCTTGGTAAAGTCTGGAGAAGTCAGCCTTCTGATTTAGAAAAACCTGAACACTCTATATCCTAATTTTGTTTCACTTGCTGCACAGTGGAAGTTTTTGGGTTGGACAGGCAACATTTCATAGTGGGCAGTAACTGCATTCCTGTGTATGTGGAGGAGGGAAGAAGCTGCCTTCTCGCTGTGAGTGGGGCTGGGAGCTCACCTGTGCACGTGATGCCGTCCCCGTCGTACAAGGGCTTGCACTGGCACGTGTTGTTCTCCGTGCAGACGGCGTGGGCCGAGCAGCTCGGGGAGCACGCTGGCGGCAGAGCTGCAGGGAAGACAGGACAGCTGGAATGAGAGAGCTCTTGTGCCACCATGCCCTTGTTTCATGCACGAGGAGAACCCTTCATACTGGTCTGGCTAACTGGAAAACTTGTGAGAATTTTATTTTTTGACTGCCACAGCCCAAAGCCCCTCCACAGGGGAGGTGGGAACTCCTACTGCCATATCACAAAAGAGGGGACAGTGGGGTGAAGGGATTTGTCCTCAGTTCAGAGCAGAGTCCCTAAGTGTTCTTAGACGGCTCCTGACATTATTAACCCTTTCTTCCTTATCTATGGAAACCTTCTGATGAACTGCAAGTACTTTCAACCCATAGCTCCATGGACAGGGTCTGGTGAGAGCAGGCAGAGACCTAGTTTGGTTTCACACAGCCGGCCAGTCCATCCTGTTTCACAGAAACATCGTCCTGTCCCTGAGTATCCTTCGTCACACTGCCCGTTGTTCTTGCATTCACAAGCTGGAAAAGAAACACAGAGGTCATTTGCAGAGTGGGAAAGGGGAAACACCATTGTGTCTCTTTCTCTAGAGAAACACCATTGTGTCAGCTTAGATATAGTATTATCCAGCAATAATTTAGATGAATCTAATTTCATGGTATTTCACCATGAGGCCAGTCAAGCAGAGGACCAGACTTTCCGGAGTGGTTGAGCAATCTTCATCCTTGGAGGTTTGCAAGTCCTGACAGGATAAATCCTGAACAACACGAGCTCAGAACTGACCCTGTTTTGAGAAGGGGTTGGACTAGAGACCTTCCAAAACCCCTTCCAACCTGAATTATCCTATGGTCCTATGATTTTATGACTAGCATTAGTTCAATGTTCCTCTGAAAATGAAAATGAGTATTGATCTGCACATTGCAGTGGAGTAGCAAACTCCACAAAGGACTGTGGCAGGAAAGAGTTAATGGCTGAGCTGAAGACCCAGACAAATCAGTCCTAATGAGCAGCAGCTGTTAATTGTGGGGAGGCCAGATAAAAAACAAGGTGTGCGGAGGGAGGGTTCGTGGTTGCTGTGTGGGAGAAGGTCCAGCTGAGTAAGGAAGCCACAGATGAGGTTAGTGAGCTTTGCTGTAAAACATAGACAAGTTACTTATAGTATCATTTTTTTTGAGGTTTCAGATATTTTTATGACTAAAAACTTTTAGGTTCCTTCAGTTCCTTTTATAGATGAGGCTTTGCTCCTTCTGCCCTCCAACCTGAGGTGTGATGGCCTGATTTAATCTCTAGGTGATGTTTTTTCCCCCTCCTCTTTGGGCCCTGCAATAACTTATGTGCTAAATCCTTCTTAAAGAATTATTCATGGCTCTCTGTTTTATAATGTAATTCTGTAGCATCCTTTATGGCCTTATCCTTCTTCCTGAAATATTGTTGTTTAAAGAAGTAAATTATGTGGGATTGGTGGAACTGATTTTTTGAATACCTGCCCTGCTGAAAAGGAGCTTCACTTGCTGGTTTTTTTTTTTCATTTAATCTGCTTAGTTAATTTTTGGCTAACTTAAATCTACATCAAAAAGAAGGGGCTAAAAACCTTTTTTTTTTCTCAAATTTCGTAATCTGGTTTCAGGCTAATGGTTCATACATTTTATGCTATGGTGTGCTATCAAGTAGATGAATTGTAGGTAAGCATAATCCTGAATACCTGTGTCCAAGCCTGTTGTCTTGCCTATACCACCCCCATCCCATGTGCCTCAGGAGCAGTACAGATGTACAGGGTTAGGATGGAAGTCTTAATGTAGCTTCTTATATGAAGGCTTTATGTCAGGAAAACATTTAAGTTTAAAGGGAGATATTGATCCTGCTCCCACCTAGTTCACATTTAAAACCATAGAGAGGTGGATTTTGTGAGCAGTTGCTTGGCTGTCCCTCTTCACAAACTGCCCTCATCTTGGTGTCCTTTTTCTTCTCTGAGGAAGTAGTGCATGGCCTCGGCCTCCTGCCTTCCTTGAGGAACCACATTGCTAAAATGCTCTTAAGCTTTATGGGGATGGAGGAGAAAGCTGTGCTGTAGCTAAAACCACTTATTGCTGGAGGCTCTGCTTCTATTCTATTACTTATGTACCATGTAAGAGTAGGAGGTCCTGTGCAGACACAGCTACGTAGCCTCTGCACTCCTGGCCTTCTCCTTCCTTCTGAGACCTTGTGCCATCCCCTGGCGTGAGGAGGCACCCAGGAAAAACGTTGGTGTTAAGTGGGAAGCATTCCTTGGCTTACTTAGAAACTCCTTGCTGACAGAATAGTTTAGGCTGGACACGGGCATCCATTTGGAAAGGGAACCCAAACGTACGCCTGCAGGTGAAGCCGTATCTGCCTGGCAAGCACAGCTCACACGCCGTCCCGTTGAAGCCGCTGTTGCAGCGGCACTCTCCTGTCCCCGTGTACCCATCGTCACAGGAGCCGTGGCCATTGCATGGGGTCTCTGGGCCCCCTGGGCAAGCTGAAATGATGAAAAAGAGAAGTGGCTCTTTAGCTCAGGTGCGTGTTTATTCATTGTCACTGTTGGTTATCTACTGCTCTGTAAAAATCATTGAGCAGTAAATGTATCTCTATTGAGGTGTGTAAAAGTGGCTGTGACACTTATGACTTCTGCAAGCCTCGTGCTCTAAATTCCTTGACATGCTTTCACAGCTCCTATCAGAAAGGTGTTGAGAATCCTTCCAGCCCTGACTTGCGGATGCTGTTATCTGGCTGCTTGCTCATTCAGACCCACATGTGAATGTCACTGCCCAAATCGAGTTTTTTTTTGTGCAACTCCATGAGTCTATGTGCTGTCAGGGAGAGCCCAAAGGGTGGCTCAGGCTGAGCTGGCCAAAATTGCATGGGATCTGCATGTGTCTATCTGCGAAACTGGGACAGAGCAAGCTGGCAGGGCTCTGTGTGGCTGGACCTATCTGCCAGCAGAGATGCTGACCTGGATTGTGACCCTGTGTGCCCTGGTGGGAGCCTCAGCACTGTTCCCCTCCAGGGCTGGCAGGTGAAGGAGCACAGTTTGGAAGTGTCTGCTAACAAAGTGCTCAGATGGAGCCTCCCAAACTGTCTCCACCTCTTCAGAACTACAACTGCTGAGCTTACTCTGCTGATGAGTGCACTTTCCTGTGGCTGAGCAATCATACACTGTCTCTCAGGTGTGTGCTGGTGTTGGTGTGTGAACCTGAGCCTGTTTGTGTTTAAAAGACTTTCAGCTGGTGACTCACTCTGCAGGACAGCCTTTACTCTCTAAAGCATTCACCTGCTCCTACTATGGAGCGTAAAACTTGCTCTAAATGTGAAAAAGAGATAATTTGAATTGAAAAGGCAGCTAACACTTTGTGTTCTTCAGCTCTTGAAACCAAGTTCCCTCATCTTGCAGCTGGTCTCTCCTCATGCCCCTTATCCCAATTCTCCCAGTTTTGCTTGCTGGGCGCTAGACAGCTGTGCTGGGGAGGGGGGAGGGGTGGGGTGGGGTGGGGCGGGGCACAGGCTGGCCATGTGGGTGGGAATCCTACCTTGGCAGTCGGGCCCGAAGTAGCCCTTGCAGCACTTGGCTATGTGGATGACCACGGAGCAGTTCGTCCGGCAACCATCCCTCCGCAGCCCATAGGACTCGTAGGTGCACCAGTGGATTCCTTCCTGTGTGTCACACGTGCCAGTGCAGAGACGAGGGCGGAAAACACAGGAAGATGAGTGCTGTGTGGAGGTCTGGTTTTTTCCTCTTTAAATCATAATTTCTAATGTTCATTGAATCAAAGTGTGATGTGTGAAGAGTGTGGGTGTGAGACCTCCACCTTCTCTCATTCCTGACATGCTAAACACTGTTAATGAGAGTGCAGGAGCTGCTCTGGAGTCAGCTGAAGCACTTTTACAGTGGATGCTGTGTGAGACCAACAAGCATTCCCCACCACCAGCACCTGGGGGTTTGCTTTATCACTTAATAGTGTGGTAGCACTCTCAAAATTTCTCCTTTTATTTATTCTAAGAAACTTTTTCTTGTTTGCTGTGAAGGCATCAAGGTACAGAGAAGAGCAGGTTAGACTGCTTACATGTGAGATTTGAATGTATTACCTTTGGTTTTGTCCCTGGAGGACATTTAGAGTTGCTGAAACAGCTAGCACAATGCCCCTGGAAAAGGGAAAAAAAAGTATATTAAAATAATGGCTACAAAAAGCCATTTGGCTTTGATGAAAAGTCTGTTTTATGAGAGCAGAAAATATGAGTACAGAAAAGGTAAAGCTTATTGCACTTAAAAAATTAATAGAAAACTCTGGAGAAACAAGAGAGGAGAGTGACAACAAAGTAGTTGTGATAATTTAGTGCCACAAAAACGCAAGAAAATAGTTTTGATACCAGAATATAAGTTCTGGAAGAAGAAACTGCTCTGGATTTAAAGAAGCAGGGAAGAGATGACGAATGTTCTTCAAACAAGTATTGACATGACCTGTATCAGATCTGGGATGTCTAATTTGGAGTACAGAAAAATGTTTACTTCTCAGGAAGTACTGACCAGATCTGAGGAAATAAAACCTATTTAATTTCATTTAGTGAAATTGTAAACAAAAGACAACTTGAGCAGATGGGTTATACACAATTGTTGGTTTTATAATTGAAATATATGTTCCAATAAGCTTTTTTTAAGACTGACTACCTGGAAGTTTTTTTACTGCTAGGAAATTTTTTCATACTTTCAAATTAAACTGAAGTAATCTTGGTCTTGGAACTGTTTCAAGATGTCTTTCAAAACGTCCCGTTTGTGGGACCCATCAAAATTTACAGAGGAAACTTCCCCCACACTAACAGTGCCTGTTCAGGTGTGTTAAAAACAAGAAATATCAGAGACTGAGACAGAGTAGGCAGTTCTCTATCTTGTATCCTTCGTACCCTGTGCTGCTGCAGTGGCAATGCTGTTCTTTTGTAATAGGGAACTTTGTAAATGTGATCTCTACAAAATCTGTGATGTGAACTTCCACTAATTTAAAAGCACAACAGAAAGATTTGTCCTTGCTCAAATTTTTGCTCGCATGTGAAAGGTGCTTTTTTCTACGGTCTTAACTGAAACCACTTGTCCTGTGTGCTGCTTCGTGTGGATACAGGATTTCTGTGGTGCAGCTCTCAGGGGTTGTGCTGCGCTTCTTAGTCTCTCTCTAAGCAGTGTGGCAGACTTAGCCACCCTGCAGCAGAGCGGCTTGCTCGCAGGAGTACCAGACCTGCAGCGAGAGTTACCCTGGTGAAGGTGGACACTGGCCCTTGGGCTGTGTCGTCGTCAGGGTGAGGGACCCGAAATGGGCACTAACCATGGACCTGAAATGGGCACTCACCATGAACTCCACGGTGAGGAAGCTGTCGCAGCGTCCCCCCAGGCTGGGCTCTGTCAGCAGGCAGTTGATCCCGTAGGCGATGCCCCCGTCAAACTCCAGCTGCCGCTGCACCACCTTGCACTGTCCGTCGTTCAGGAAAAGGGCGCCCTGGGAGATGGGATGGGGAGAGGGGGACATGGGAAGTCATGAGCTGCTCCTCCTTGGGTTCCTGCTCTCTGTAGGAATGCTCTTGGGGTGAGGTGGTGTGTCAAAATATCGTGTAAGTAAAATTCATTGCTATAGGGGCTCAAACCCAATTTTGGGGTCTCTCTTTCTATAGCTGAATGCTATAACCTCATAGATGGGCAGATCTGTGTCTGGAGTACTGTGTCCAGCTCTGGGGTTCCCAAAAGAGGAAGGATGTGGACCTGTTGGAGCAAGTCCAGAGGAGGGCCATGAAGATACTCAGAGGGCTGGAGCACCTCTCATTTGAAGACAGGCTGAGAGAGCTGGGGCTGTTCAGCCAGGAGAAGGAAGGGTCCAGGGAGACCCTAGACCACTTTCCAGTCCCTAAGTGGGGATGTAAGAGAGTGTGAGAAAGATTTTTAACAAGGGCATGTAATGGTAAGACAAGGGGTAATGGCTTTAAACTGAAAAGAGGGTGGGTGTAGATTGGATATTGGGAAAAAATTCTTTACTCTGAGGTTGGTGAGACATTAGAAGAAGTTGCCCAGAGAGCTGTGGATGTCCTATCCTTGGAAGTGCTCAAAGCCAGGTTGAATGGGACTTTGAGCACCCTGGTCTACTGTAAGGTGTCAATGTCCGTAACAGGGGGGTTGGAACTGGATGATCTCCAAGGTTCCTTCCAACCCAAACCATCCTATGATTCTATGATATCTTTCTTTTCTGAAGAGAACAGAGTATGCCAGTCCTATGTCCACAGGTTTACCTTCTGCATATTTAGACTTAGGTGCTTGCCAGATATGATCTGATACATTTGCAAAGAAAAATGTGATATTGTTCTGGTTTAACAGGATATGTGTGTGCCTGCAATCTTAGCTTGTAAGTGCTTACACAGCAGAGTTTGCATGCAGATGCTGCATTCTTGGGGTTCAAAACCAGGTTGATCTTGGTAGTTTTGCACTGGTATTTTAGTGTAAAAGTTAAAGTGTGCTGCTATTTCAGTTTCAAGATAACTGGGAGCTGTTTTGAACAAATAGCATCTTACAACAGAGCAAACAGCATCTTACAACAGAGCAAATAGCTCCAAAAAGTCCTGCAAATAATCTAGAATCTGTTGGTGTGGCTCTCGGCATGGAGTGGTGATGACCAATGAAGTTTTGGTGCCCCGACCCTCCCTGGGGGCTGTGCAAAGGCACGGCGTGGTCTGCAGGAGTGGATCCTGCAGCAGGGGTGAGGGATAAGTGTGCCAGCAGAGCGAACACTTACGATCTCCCCGTTATCCCCACAGCTCACACTGAGGTTGGAGCCCTGCAGGGTCTTCAGTGAGGTGGAGCTGGGGAGCTGGTAGGCCAACACCTGGGAAGGAAAAGGGGAGATGCACGTGTCTGGGCTTGCATATTTTGGCTGTGGCAATGCTCCCAAAAAAGCAAGGGCTTACCGCAGCATCGCGGACAATGTGGAATTTGAGGTACTGCACCAGTTTGTCGGTGTTGGACTTCTTGAAGAGGAAGTCCTGCTGCTCCTGTGGCAGCCCACGGATGGCTGTGTCTGTGGGCCAGAAGAGCGTGACGGGTTTGTGAATGGGATCGTTGATCAGCCCAAGCAGGTTGTTTTTCTGCAACACAGCAAAAATTGGGGTGGAAGATTAATGCTCTCTCTAAAGTGACACTGACCCTATAGGGTGAATATCTGGTATAGCTGGGGTGCAGTGCCCTGTGGGCTGCCTGGTCAAAGGCTGCACACACCTTGACTTTAAAAACCAGATGCATGAGTTGAGCTGATATATGGTGGGACGAAGCTGAGTGGGGAAGGGAAAGGGAAAGGCTGTGGGTCTGCTTGACGTCCCCCCACCTCTGTGGGAGCGTCACTGGTGGTGACCAGGGTTGTTGTGTACTGTACTGTGAGCCCTTTGGTTCTCCTGAACAAAATCCTGCCAGCGATGCCGTGTGTGTGCTATGGTCTTTAAAAAAATTGTTTACAACCTTTTCCCAATGGCTCCTGTCCCTCCTGTCCTTACCTCTAGCAAAGTGCTGAACAGAATGTACCCATGCTTGGCTGCAACCATTTTAAGACTTTCCTACAAAGAAAGAAAAGTGAGTAATTTACCTAAGAAATACATTATTTGAGTATTAAAAAAGCAGATAAGGGCTTGCTTTTCCCTGTAGGTCACTTTTTGTTATAAAATCAAAGCTGCTGTAAAAACCCTCTGCAGAAATCCTCTTATACTGTCCTTACTTTATCTGTAATTCCAGTGAATTTGAAATATAATATTGAATTTATTCAGCAGTGTAGACAATGTTTGTATAAGGTCTTTCTAGTGTCACTTTTCTTTTGTTGACCTATATGATTTATACATCTGACAGTAACTGTGGAAAAGCCCCTGGGTTGGGAATGGTGATAAGCTGCACATACCTTCTTGAGGGGGAAATCCTGCATATGTGATGGGACCAGAATTTGGTTTATGACATGGATCACACCATTTGTGCCAACAGCATCACTGAGTATAATTTCAGCTTTGTTGTTCAAAACCAGCAAGTTCTGGAAAGGCAACAAAAACTTTTTTTTTTCTGTGAAACCTTGTGGGAAAGTGAGGCTGAAGCTGAATTGCTTTGATATTATGAGCCCAGACCACCTTTTCTTTGCAGCAAACAGTACTTTCAGCTTTAATAAGTTGCCCTTTGCTTTTTCAAACTCTCATCATGCTCATAAAGCCAGAGTCTGAGGATAAAATGGCTTGTGTCGAAGCAAGGGTTGTACAACTCCTCTCTTGGCATATTGAGTAAGTGCTGAATGCTTCAGCTGAACAGGCAATCTTATTTGAAAGTCATTTATTTATTTTTGTGCATCAGAGGAGGAAAGGGAACCATTGAAGTTTTTAAAGAAGGTGAATGACTGTTTTACTGTTCTGTTCCCTGTCTCTCCATGTTGGGTTACCTGGGAGTAGCTGATGTGTATCAGGTCACCGTGGAGAGAGGTGATGTTGGTGATTGCTGTCAGGTCCTTGTACAACAGATTGGCACAGCCCACCATGTGGTACCGGAGCACTTGAGCCATCACTCCTTTGGCAGTCCAGTCCTTGACCTGCAGTGGGAAGTGGAGGAGTTGAGAAGCAGCTGAGAGAGGCATCTGAAGCAGAAAGCTCGTGGCCAGCTCCCCTACAGTGCCTGCCCCTTTTACTTACCCGTGGGTCACTGTTCAGTATGTCTGTGTGAGGGACAAACAGGGTGAAAGGGCCAGGGCCTGCGATATCTCTGATAGACAAGGCCTGCCAAATTCAAGAGGATAAAGCAGCAATGAGTTAATGCCTGTGATGCCACATGGGCGCTGACCTGTGGAGGGGGAGGTGGTGCCTGCAGCCCCATTGCTGCCAAATGTTGAGTTCTCTTCCCTGCAATACAAGGGTGAGGGAAACTCCTCATGTGGACTTTGACTCCTAGCCTCATCTGTCACCTCTGCTCACAGGTATTAAATCGAAGATTTTGGTTTTTGACTTGTAGCCACATCTCTATCTCCTCTGCAATAACAAACAGGAGATGAGGGGGTTTGATTAGGAGTACTAATGGACTTGGGCTATTGCAGGCACTTTGCAACGACCACTGACAAGCTAAAATAAGAGGAGAACTCTGGTAAAGTGAGAGGAAGCCACCTGTCTACCATGGTAGCAGAATTGAAACTAGATTATAGGTCTTTAGTTTAGCAGGCCAGCATATAGGTCTGTGCTGCCCTGAGGCTTCTGGTAAACAGAGAATTGCTGTTGCCGGTCTTCAAAAATCAGTGAGATCTGGCTGCACATTGGCTGTCTTGCAAGACACAGAGCACCCTGTGATGTTTCAGAAAGACAACTGAAAATATTGTCATTTGGAGATGCAGAAGGGGTAGTAAATGAGTGGTATGTTCTTGCTTCAGACTTCACGAGAGATGTGTTGGCAGATCTCAGACTGTGAACGGTGAAAGCTTCAGTTTTATGCCCAGTCTGGAGGCCTTACATTTCCCTGGGACCTTGGTCTTGATCATTAATTCTTTAGATCATTAATACTGTTTTAGTGACAGTTAATAGTTTAAATTAGAGCATCTCAAGTATTAGTGACTGGTAATCCAAATCCAGTCCCAATTACATTGAAGGATGTTGGTACACACCAAATTCTTGCCTGCTTCTCTCCCCTCTACACTCTTGGAGGAAAAAAAAGGGAGGAGAACCCCCCTCAAGAAAACCCCAACAAACCCCAACCACTCAACCTCTTCTTACCTCTAAGTGGAAATAAAACTTAGATGTGTTGGAGTTCCTGAGAAGTTCCTGCAATTAAGAACAAGACTCTGTAACAATGCTGCAAATGTGAGGCAACATCTGCAGAGGGCAAACAAATGCAGCACTCGGACAAGAAAGGGAACTTCTGGTTTGGAATAAGTGCTGCATGTCTGTATTGCTTCTGTTCTGTTCTTACCTTGCTCTCAAACAGCAGGCTTCTTTGAAACCTAAAACTCCCTAATACTGCAGTCATAATGATTGTCCACTAGGGTTTTTTGTTTGTTTGTTTTGGCAGTTAAGGTTATCTTGCAGCATTGTGTTCCTATTCCTGGTTTCTTGGATTGGGATAATTTCAAATTCTAGGGTACAAATTTGTCCAAGAAAAAAATGGTGTGTTTCAACCATTGTGCTAAGTAACTATGTGAAGGCAAACAGGAGACAGCAAATGTGCAACACTTTACCTGGAAGATGTTGCCTCGGCACTTAAATCCATCCCCAATGTAGTTAGGTTTGCAGGTGCAGGTCCTCTCTGTCAGCTCGGTGTCATTACAAATGGCAAATTCACTGCAGCCTCCATTATTCTTGTAAGAACAAAGTTTAAAATATATAATTCCTTCACTGCCAAGTGTATAAAACAATTCAAATTCACCACTTTTTTAACCCCTGTATGTATAATTTAGAAAGGCTTAATCACAAGATCTTTTTGAAACCACATCTTTCTGGAATATCTGATGACATATATTTTCTTGCAACCACTAAGGAGCATGTAGCGTTTATAAAAATAAGTCTCCTTTTATGCAGAGGATGTAGTTTTGATTCCCTCCTCATATTCTTAGTTCATTATGCTATAAGCATGCAAAATATTTGCATGCAAGTCTCACTTGCACCTTAGGGATGAGTCTTAGCTTCTCTGCCAATGCAGCACTGACTTACTCTAAAGGGAACTATTTGCACACTGTAAATAACTGTGATGGTGCCAGGAGCCTGAATTTATGGAGGAGCATTAGCCCAGAACTATTGTTGCTTGTCTGTCTGATGGCCCAGGTCAGCTGGAACAGGGACTTGCCTTGTCCTTGTCTCTAAAACATCTCCTATCTGCACCTGAGTCCACTGCCAGAGCAACTTTGGGCTTGGAGGAGTGGATGCATTTCACCCATCTGCCTGCCTCCAGAAAGCTCCCTGTGCTAAACCAAGGTGTTCCTCACTCAGGAGCAGCATGTTGGGGCTCAGTCACAAGTAGGTGCTCCCATGTTAGCACCTCAGCTTGCAAATAAGTTTCTGTCCTGGGCCTGAGAGCAGATTGGGGAAAATTGAGAAGCTCTTTTTTTCCCTTCTTGTACTTGTTTCACAGTGTCCTTTCTGTTGCTGATCATCTCAGGGATCCTTTTCCATGGGCCATGAGAGGGAGCAGAAGCTCCTTTGGGAGCTACTAGCAGGGCCTGACTTGACAGGTCAGAGAGATGCCTGGCTGTAAGCAGTGGGTTTGGGTGGATTTGCTATGGATTTGGCTTGGCTTAGGCACACTGTTGGCAGCGTTAGCTACCTGTGAAGCTGCTTTGCTGCACAGAGGTTTGGTCATCTTGGAGCCAGGTTAGCCTCTGGTATGACATTTATGCTCCTCAAGATGATCTTTACTTTTTAATACATAATTAGCCTGGCATAGTTAGTCAAGTGGAAGCAGAGCTGCTGGAACACAGCAGAGGAAAAAGCAAAAGAATACAAAATCATAGGGAACAGTGGCTCATAACTTTAAACTTCCCTTCCTCCAGCTTCTGTTTTTGCCCTTGCTCTTTCATCTCTGCAACCTTTCAAGGTTAGAGAAAGCCAGTTGACAGGCCGGGCTGGGAGGGTGAGATTTATTGTTACTGTGCTCAGAGCACAGAGGATTAATGTACACGGGAGAGTAGATATGTCCTTGCTGCAGCTTGCCAAGGGGCCGGTGCAGAGAACCACATTTAATTGCCAATACGTGTCTCGCAGTGTGTGAGCCAGCTTGTGCTAAACAAATGTGGCCAATTCTCAGCCTGCAGTGACAAGTGAGGGGCAGAATGGGGAATGCCATGGGATGTCCTGGGTTGGGTGGTGTGGAAGCAAATGGTTTTGTTGGCTTTTTATAGGAACTCTATATGACAAATAATTTGCTGACTTAGGTTTTACCACTACGGACCAGGGTCTGTTTCTCTGGATTGGATTTGAAGTGGGTTATTTAAGACTCAAGGATGAGTCCAGGCCCTCACTCGAGTTATATCCAGGCTGTGGTCTAGGAAAAGCCCTTCCTGCATATTTAGTTTCTCTCATAGTGACAGCACTAAAGCATGTGCTGAACCAAGAATATTTATAGATTAGCCAAGGTAACATAAACAGATTCTTAGCACGCCTAACTTAGTTTAGAATGCATGCAACCCCCCAAAGTATAATGATTATAATGAGGCCTTAAATTGTCTCCTTAAATGGATACTCACTTGTGAACACAGACTGATATATGTGCATGTTTTGCCATCTCCAGAATATCCCTTCAGGCAATTACATACTGCCTACAAAGCAAAACCAGAAAACATGCATATATTGAAAAACGCTTCATTTTTTTTTTTTTTTAGCACACATATATATAGTTTATATTTTTTCTGTATAATTTCATGGTGGTATGATATGCAATTTATTAAGCTAAAAGTACATCACGTCTCCCACAGCAGTTTCTTAGCCAGTATGAACAACCATAGACTGAGATTGGGAAGTAACAATTTTCAATAGGCTCCATCTACCTCTTCCCTGACTATCCATTTCTGGTGTCCTCTCTGCTGTCCTGGTCATTTGAAATGACCCCTCTGACTCCGCACATTATAGTCTTGCTGACAAAACAGGCTAAATCTCTAATTTGTTTCCCTCATGGTTTTTTTGCATAGGTTGGTATTCCCTTCTCATCCCTTTCCTTCCCCTGCTTTTTTTTAAGTGATGAAATGTATCTTCAAAACACACCTGGAATTGTGTCCTGATGTTACTGGCAACTTCCCGTGCCGTGAGAAATGCATCTGACACTTTGTCCTGGTTACTTTATTTTGCACTTGCAGTTATCATGAAGGTGAAAAATAATTGCAAAGAAATGAATTATATTCTCCAATTTGCTGCTTAATGGTTCTCAATTTGGAATTTACATTTAATATGTAGGAATTGGAAAATTCAATGAGATTTCTGCAGCAGAAATAAAACTGGGAGGTAGTCTAATAGGAGTGTTTTTGTACCTCCTAGATGAGTGAGAGCCCTACAGAAAGCAGATGTGTTTCTCTCCTATAAATTTGCCTTTGCAGTGCTGGGATTTTGTAGTGGAGGTTGTTATTACTCTGATGTTGTTATTACTCCGATGTTAATTACATTCTCACAGGTAAGGAAGAATAAATAAACAGGTTGTAGCTACTACTTCTATCTCCAGTGAGGGTGTATGGAAGAAAATAGCCATCACCTGTCTTGTCTAGAGGGAGGGGGAAAGGGTTGAGTGACTCTGTCCTCCCACCAGAAGTGTGCTGACTTGTAAATGACAGTGAAGGCAGAGTTATTTATTTGGACTGGCAAAAAGGGCTGCTGGGTTTGTTGTCCTTTCTGTCCCTGAACAACTGGAAGGCAGGAGGTGGCTTTGACTCCTGCTTTCTCTTTCCTGCCTTGGTCCTGAAGAAATACCACTGTGTAGTGCTCACTGGAGGATTACAGTCCTGCCAACAGCCAACATGAAACCACAGAAAGATGAAAAGAAGTGCTACAACCAGGGAATTCAGCTTCTTTGGAAACTGTTAGAAAAATAAAATCACTAATCTGTGTCACTATTGTCCTGACTGATTTGCTTCTCTTTTGTCTACCTTTCTCTTTGGAGAGTATGTGGTACCTCTGCATGGGAGATCAGCAGAGGAGCGAGTGGATGCTGGAATGCTGTAACCCCTATGCAAGAGCTATGATTTAGGCCATTTTGTTTCCTTGTGAATACATTTGAGCTGTGCAGGGAGAAGGGCTAGTCTAAAATGGAATTTTTCCATGGACAGTTTCTATAACAATAAAAGAAACATCGTCTAGCAATACTTTCAATCTGACACGTTTTCACATCAGAACCTCCCAGGAGGGAGAAAAACAAGTGCTTGAAATAGCAAAACACTCTTTCGTCTGCAGTTTTGGATTTCTTTCACTGAAATTGATTTTTTTTTCATGTTTGTCTGCACTCCCCCTCAAATGCCTTTTTGAGGGAAGCATATACTTTTCAGAATTGTTATGAAATTCACTTTTCTACTTAAAAACAAAGTTGACATGATGGGGAAATCTTTCTTTACCCATAATAAATGCTAGACTAGGCCTATTTTTCTTCACTAACAAAGTACTCACTTGGTTGGGTCCAGTCTGCGTGCATTCCGCATTTCTATCACATCCACCATTGTTCACCAGACAAGGGTTGATTTCTTTATAAAACAGAAACAATGTAATAAAGAGAGAGTCATTCTGAAAACCCAAGAAGAAAGAATTTTAAGTAAAGCATACTAGGAATGCAGATCTATGACAAAATTCATTCTGTCAGGTACTTAGTACCTCAGTCTAGGTCTTCAGCTGTCTTGGTAAAGGCTAAAGCCCTGCCAACAGCATTTCTGAAACCAAACCTGGGGAGGCATGGTATGGTATCTAAAAGTCTTAGTTTGTGATGGTCAGAGGAGTGTGTGTGTTTCAGGATGCTGAAGATGGGGTTATCCTTGCTAGAGGTAGATGTTGTTTGATAAGCTTTGGTGTCACACCACGCTGCTGCAGGTGTGTGGTTTGCCAAGTAGTACCAGCCATGTGGCAGGAAGGGATGCCTTTGGCACTGGGGATATGGTATCAGCAAGCTGCAGTTCTGGGTCAGAGTGGAAGAAGGACCATCCCCGACAGGAAAACTCGCTCCTGTGATTTCCTCTGTGTGATATATGAGACAGGGCCAGCGCTTACCAATGCAGACGATCCCATCTCCGGTGTACCCGGCGCTGCAGACACAGGCTCTGTTTCCCGGTGTTGTTCTCCTGCACTCTGCCTTGGCGGAACAGCCCCCGTTGCTGCTCTCACAGGCATCAATAGCTGAGCAGGGACAACAGCAGAGATTTAACCAATATGCTGGACTGGATTCTTCCTTCTCATGATACTCTGTCTCCATCTTATAAATGGTTTTACTAACATTTTCAGTGCACAGAGTCTTTCTGAATTAAGAGGCCACAGACTTCATTAGTGTCAGATATTTAATACCTATTATTGTTTCAAGAGGGGAAGCTGAGATGATGTTTCTAGTCTGGAATGTTAGAATTCATCCAGGACTGATTTTCAGTAACTTTCCATCTTCCAATTCTGCCCATTTCAACAAAACACCCAAAAAAGGGACATTTGTGTTCTTCTCTAGTTTAAATGGCCATTTAAGCATTCCCTGAGCTTGACATTTTCTGCACACAGACCATATAACTTCTCTTGCAGGAGGTCTGGAGCATAATGCCACCTAGCCCTCCTGTGAAAGAAACTCCTGGTTGTTATTCAGATGGATACTCATGCTGTTTCTCCAACTCCAGATGAGCTGGATGGTCACAACTTGAGAGCAAGGAGGGAGCCTTGTCTGGTCTTCACTGTGACTCAAATCAGCCTGAACATTGCTTTACTTTTTGTTTCAAATTACCCTAAATTGCTGTTTCAGCAGTTTCAGACAAGGTAGTTGATTTTTTTCTGTACCTAGTTTTGCCCAGGAGTCCTCTGTAGGAGAACAAGGGTGAGTGCAGAGTCACTATGGGTGACCTGTGTCGCCCAGCTCTTTCTGCACATGGGGAATTGCCCCCCAGTAGATTAAAATGGATTTGGCTGTCTTGTGCCAGAAGAGAAAATGAAAGCAGGCACTAAGAATGCTAAAGTCTGGAATTAGGACCCTGACAGCCATTGTGAGTAAGTAGGAAAATGGGCTTCTGTTCTGAAAAGCATTAGTATTTTAATCAGTTAAGAATTAAGAAAAATTACAATTAATTATGATTATTGTAGCTGGGAGCAGTCTATTTTGGATAACCCAGATTCTTGGAAGAACATCTAGGATAAGGTGCTAAAGACCCTTTCTGAGGGTCTCTTAAATCTCTCTGGACTAAAGAAATGGATTTTACCACACCAGAAATCTGAGCAAGTTCAGAAAGCTAAGGAAATAGTAGAGTTACACAGCTCCCAATAGCTGGAAGTGTTATTGTACCCTGAATTGGCCTCTCTTTGCTGGGCTTTGTTGGGAAAGGGAGTAAAAGTCACAAACCAGGTTTCATTACTCTGCAAACAATGGGCCTGGGGCTGTGCACGGCACGTTCCCTTTTCTCTGGTCTCCCTCAGCACAATGCCTCACAACTTGGAGATTTGGAGCCCTTTGTTTGCTATGAATCCGCACCTGTTGGGCTGCTATTTGTTCTGAGGGAACTGGCAACAATTCCTGCTTTTTAACTGGTGCATAGGGAAGTGCTCATCTCTCACCAACTCTACTGTGACCAGAGAGTGCTTGAAGCATGCTTCTTTGGTTTTTTTTTTTTTTTTTTCCCCAAAAGAGAAGAAACAAAGTTCACTTGCCTGTGCAGAATGTCCCGTTCCCCTCAAAGCCAGCTGCACACTTGCAATAGGCAGTGCCATTTGATAGGAGAAGGCAGCTAATGAAATAAAAGGAATGAGGCAACGTTTAAAAGAGAGGAAAAAAAATTGGTCAGGTCTTTTGTACAGCCCTTGTTTTTGTGTGTTGTTCTGAAGGTAATGTTGCATAGAAATAACAAGGCATTTAACCATACAGTAAGAGGTAGCTAAAAGCATAAAAATGGATCTAGTTGGACCAAGCTTTTCAAATGTGTTTTGGATGTATTATTTTAGGTATTAGAAATCCATACTTTGGTCTTTGAGTATCCTATTTTTTTTTTTGTGCAGAACTCCAGAATTTGCATGTCTAGTCATCCAAAAAGCTGTGCACAATTTTTGTTTGTGTGCACCCAATTTATAGAGGGATACAGCCAGCACAGTTAATCCTTCTCCGCTACTCCTGCCATGCCTGCACCTATCCTCACACCTACAGGTGTATGTCAGTGGATGAAAAATACTCAAGAACAATCTGCTGCTGTTGGAAACACAGTCTTGATTCCAGAGTGTGTGGAGTCCCCATGAGCAAATCTGAGAGTGTAGTTTTGCCAAAAAAGCCTGGTAAAATATTGCTGCTGTGGACTGGAGTTCACAAACACACAGGGGAGAGAATGACCTACATCTGGGAGAAAGGGGGTTTGCCCCTCTGGTTTCTCAGATCCTACAGAAGAGCTGTGACTGAAAATGTGGAGTTTTTTTAGCCACCTTTCCTTGTTTTTTTGAAATGTTTTGGCTAGTGTAAATCTTGCTGTCTGGTCAGTGGTGAAGGGACAGATGCACTTCAGCAAATGGCTCAGTGGGGCTCACTTGCTCCTTTGAAAACTAGTTAGTGTCCCAATATTGGTGCTGGACTGGTGGGAGAATTTTTCTTCTGTTGTTGTTTGTATATTTGGATGTGAAGAGGAGAGCTTTGAACTTTCTATCCTCATCACCATATTCATTAGATTTACATTGCTCCTTATCTCTGTGAGATATGCTGCTGGGAAGTCATGAGCAAGATGGACTGTGATTTTTCCCCTTTTTCTCCCCTCTCCTCTCAATAAGTACATTTCATACATACTTAGCACTGGTGTGGCATGAGGTGTTACATGCGTCGTCTTTGATTTCTGCAAGTGGAAAAAAAATGAAGTAGGGATCAGAACCTTTTGGGTCAACATCCTTCTAGTTTCAGAGTCTCTTGTTCCTACCAGGTGGAGCTGGATTCTGAGTTCTGTACCAGGCAACTGTGCTCTCAGTCTCTACAGAGACTCCATCTGTAGAGTCTGTATAGATCAGTGGATACCACTTAAATCCACTTGCAAGGAAGAGTTATGTCATATTGTCAGGAAAACATTTCACCTGTTGTCATTTATCTGTATTTAGTCTGGCAAATCTTGCATTATATTAGTTGAATTATATAAGGGTAGGTTTTCTAAAGGAGCTGAATTTTTTTTCTCAGACATAGCAACTATAGCAACCGTCTTACAAAGCTCTACTTATTACTAATTTTTTCCCTGGGAAAATTTAAAACTGATCTTGAATGCTATTATTAATGTGTTTGTAACATTTGTAAATTTTATACAATTATAGGTAGAGTTTTGAAATAGTTACTGAATACATTTTAATTATATCTCAATAGAATATAATTTGATTGGATGTAGGAGCTGTATTAAGCCTGCACAAAATGATTTATTTGCTAATTATTTTTTATCACATTAGCAAGAACATAATTTAATATCTGGTGTTGTATAGCTAAATCAACTTATTGAAGCACTCGAGGCTTTTGATCTGAGGGTCAAAATGTGCTGGGTAATCCTGCTCTGGAAAACATACAGCTTTAACAAATGGGATATTCTTTTGGGGCAGATAGAGGGTGACACAGGTAGAGAATTAGCTAAGTAAGCGTTTCAGTGTCATGAGCAGTATCTCAACTGGCTCCCTGATAATACAGTAATTAATTGCCATAGCACAGGAATGTGACCCGTATTTCACTGCATGGGGGAAGCTGCACTGGGATCTGATTGTGGCTCTAGTTCTCTCATTTTCTGAAATGCCCACTTCTCACCCCAGAACGAAAAGGAGAGGACACTCACCAGTCTCACACATCACTCCTCTCCAGCCAACGTCACATTCACAGGAGCCGTCCCCATCGATCCCGCTGCTGCATTTCCCATGGACGCAAGTGCACGCTGTGGGAGAGATGGGGGAAGCCACTGTCCCTGGCAGTGTAGCAGTGTGTGCAGCAAGGGGCAGGAAGGACAGCAGGGGTGGCCCAGATGTCACCTGCTGATGGCATCTTCTGCTCTAGGCTGTTTCATTGCTTTGTCTTGTGCCTTTTAGTTTCTAATTACACAATAACTCTGAATTCAAACTATGCTTATCTTCCCTCTATTTCCAAATGCGGGGTCTGAAACTGTATTTGAATAGGAAAGAATTGGTGAAAAATAGCAGTGCCAAAGAGGATTGTTCTTGCTGCATTCTTTTCTAAGTCTATAGTGTGCCAGAGTAGAAGACACTGTCTCCAGCCAAGGCATGAGAGAGCAAACACCATCATGGGGAAAGAAAAGGGGTTAATGGTGTTTTTTAAGACTGGCCTATTACCCTGAAATTGCTGTGCATTTCTAGAATCTAGAGTGGACATGGTTAGAAGATAAAAGGGGAATGTTTGTACGCCTGACAAGGCCAGCAAAGCTCCTGTGCGGTTTGGGGATGCTCAGTACCTTGGTCGCAGTTGGGGCCGTACTTGCCCTCGCCGCAGCTCTCGCAGGCCGTGCCCGCAAACCCCTCCTCGCACTGGCAGGTGCCCGTGCCGTTGATGCCATCCAGGCACACGCCGTTCCCGAAGCAGGCGTTCCCGGCTTTTCCCGGGCAGGGCTGGCACTGCTGGCCGAAGAACCCCGCGCAGCACTCCCTGGTCTGGAAACCCAGAAAGGCTGTGCTGAGGGTCAGGGTGGCAAGCAGGGTGAATGAGAGATGTGGGTTTTTACGAGGGCTTGTAGTGATAGGACAAGGGGGAATGGCTTCAAACTGAAAGAGGGTAGGTTTAGTTAGGTATAAGGAAGAAATTCTTTACTGTGAGGGTGGTGAGACACTGGCACAGGGGGCCCAGGGAAATTATGGATGCTCCATCCCTGGAAGTGTTCAAGGCCAGATTGGATTGGGCTTTGAGCAACCTGGTCTAGGGGAAGATGTCCCTGGGCATGGCAGAGAGGTGGGAATGATGATCTTTAAGGTCCCTTCCAACTCAAACCAGTCTTTGATTCTGTGATTTTTAGCAGCACATCAACCCTGCTGGTCTGTGACCACACTCCTCAATGTGCCAGGATTCAGCTGTCATCCCCAGTCCTTGGTGGGACCCAGGCACCCTTCACCACCCCAGGGAAAGGTGGACAGAATTGCTAGGGACAAGCACGGGGTTACTCTTCCCAAAGCTGTGCTCCCTCTGCACCATGTCAGCTCCCAGCCCTCCCTGTGCTGCAGCTGTCATCATTCTTTAACCTTGCAACCTCTGCTGTGTCCAGAATAAAGGCCAATAAATATTGTCAGGACCTGCCTTGGCATGCTGTGTGTGCTTAGTGGGAATTATGAGGAGGGTGAAGCTCGGGGAAGGGGGTTCCTGGCTTTGACCCCAAAAGAGTGAACTCACAATGATGGTTTTGGCACACTTGGGCTTGCACCCGATCTGGATGGTGTACAGTCTCATGTGATTTTCTGTGAGGACACAGTACTTCTTCTCCCCTGCCTGAGCAAATATTGGAAAAACAGATGCACTTCTGAGTAATATTGATCAGCTACTTTCAAATGTGTCAAAAAATGGGACATTAACTTTATTCATGCTGTGCACTGACTCACACACTCACAATTAAAATGAAGGAAATACTTAGAAATATTTAGAAATAAAAATGTATTAGCTAAATAATTTCTAGTGGACATTTTTAAAAAAAAATCCCTAAGGTCAGGGTGGATTGAGTTTATTGACTATAAGCAATATATGTAGCAGGCTGAAGTAAATACTGTATCTTTTGTTGAAACTGAGGCAATTATATTAAAAACAGGATTGAATGCATCTATAGTCAGTTTTGATATAAAAAAACCAACAACCCTAGCATTAGTGAAAAAATACTTACTATTTCTTTTGTTCCTGGGGGACAACTTGATGGTTGCGAACAAATTCTGCACTTCTCCTTAAGCAACAAAAAAGGGAGGTAGTTAACAGATTGTATAGAGCTGCAGGCAGGTTGTTCCATAGAAAAAACATGATTTCCAGCTATATTTCTAAATCTAGTCCTTGAGGTGCATTATCAGGATGCACCTTAGGTAAAGATGGTGAGGTAAGCTGTCCTGCTCAGCAAGGAAGGATATGCCCACGAGTGGCTCTGTGGGGACACCCTTCCCCCAAGGGGAAGAAGGAAAGATCATTTCATCATTTTTATTTGCTCTTCTAAAGTGATGCTTCCCACTTTATAAACAAGTGGCCTGGCTACAAAGATGTAGAATAGTGCATTATTATTATTATTATTATCTGAATATTAGAGCTCAGGAATTTCTTATTCCTGAGCTACTCTGATTATATTTTATCCAGGCTCTCAGAACACCGATTTTGGAACCAAAGCTGTCCTAAGAGATGCTAAAACTCTGGTAGGAATATCCTTTGTGGAAAATGTGTGCATTCCTTGCTGGGAAGTAGTATCACGTGTCCTATACAATTGAGCTGTGTTTGGCTATAGGTCTCTCTGAGGGGCCTTTAAGCATCTGTACGAACAGGACCACTTACAATGATCACGGTGTTATTGATATCACATCTGTTCTTCTGGATTTCCAGGACCTTTCCCAGTCCATGAATAATTCCTTTGTCTGTGGCAACGTTTGCATAGCTTATAGGAGCATCGTTTATGTACAGCTGCAAAAGACATGCATTCAGTTAGAGAGCATCAGAGGTGTTCCACGGCTCTGTGGTAACCTCAGCAGCAGGAGGTGGAAGAAAGAGAGAAATGCATAGGGATCACTTAAGGAAAACCAACAAAGGTGGTTAGCGTCAGGCACTCGCTCATATTCCAGCTGCTGCATTTAACTGCTTCACTGCACTGGAAGGCACGGGAAAAGCATGCCAAAAGGTGGGTTTGCTGTGTCTGGGGCATTAGGGGCTTCAAGGAAACCCTCCCAGCTCTTTCAAGGAGGACTTTCATCGTCTCAAAGCCACCCCACACTCCCATCGTGCCCTCACCAGCAACAGTCCCAGTGCAGGTGCCTTTTCAAGGCTCAGCTGTGGGCAGAGCAAAGAGCAGGGCTGAAACTCTGTGGGTGAGAAGCTTTCTGTCTTCCTTTTCCTATGCCCAGAGTGAGTTCTGGGACAGAGAAGGAGGACCAAGTTCCCTTCCTGGCCCTGTCTCTTAATCTTGCTGTGCCTGATTTTTCCACAAGTGGTATTGAAAAGCAATTAATATTTGTTGCCCAGTGCTTTGAGCTCCTAGGATTGAAAGTGGAGCAAATCCCCAGAAGATAGAATTAATGTTTTATAATTGAGGGCAGGCTTCTAATAGCCCTTGGAAGTCAGATTAATAACTGCTTTGGAATGCAGGCTTGTAGTTGCTAGAGACAGATGTCTAAAATTCAATGCTAAACGTGAACAGCACTACTGAAATCAAGTTCAATCAAAGATACCTTCAAGGGTGACTTTGAATTGAGCAGGTCTGAGACAGGCCTTGCATTTGCGTGACAACTTTTGTGCTGCTAAGTCACAGAAGCTAATGAGATATGCACAATTCCCTTTGACTGTGTGTCATTTAAAAATTGAAGCTGGATTTGTAAAAAGCAGGAAACCTGTTTCTCCCAGCAAGCGCAGACAGCAGTACCTGGCTGTCGTGGAGGAAGAACCCAACCTGGTAGGAGAACCCCAGCATGGTCTCCCTGTGCATGCCATTGTGCAGGTCGTTCTTAAGGAGCTTCTCATCCAGCACAACGTGATAGCGGATTTGGCCTTCGTCCTGTAACACACAGTTACATTCAGAGTTATGTAACAAAGCCTGAAAAGTTACTAAGGAAAGCATTTTCCCAAAGGGTTTAAGCCAAACAAAAGTTGCCTGAATTTAGAGAATCTTCTCCAGTAGGCAGATATTTAATATTTCCTCCTGTAGAGAGCCTGCATTCTTGTCATAATGAAAATTTTATTGACCATGGAGCGTGAAAGGCTATTGAACTGGGAGGACCAAGGTTTGCTTGAGCCTGAAATGTCTGTTTCTGTGTGTAGGGCTGGCTGATAGATTCAGGGAAAAGTCAAATGACTTTATAGGCCTCTGAAATTCATGGGTTCATTTGACATCAAAAGCTCTGTATTCCTGAGTGATTTTATAATTTTTCCATACCCATTCCTTATTCCTTTGGGAATCTCTGAATAACCTATAGTGGAATAAACTGTAGGTGAATGTTTAGAGTAATTTTTATATATATCTATATTTTTATATCTATCTCTCTCTATATATATAATCTTTAAGGGCATCTTCAGTCAATAAAGACTGAGAGTCACACCTGTTAATAGAAAAGTTTTCTATGCCTAGTTGGTCGAGTGTATTCATATTTAACGGGAAAGTGATGAAGTTACTCTCTGTACATCAAAATTTTGTGTGGGCTTCCCAAGGCTCCTGCATCTTGTTCCAAAGCAGAAGACTCCAAGAGCTCTCCCTGACTAGGAGGAGGAAGCAGAAGCAGGATGTGTTGGTGAGAGGTTGGTCATTGTGAGAGAAGCTGGGGCATTTGGAGAGTTTAGGAACTGCCTAGCCAACAGACAGTGCTGCTGCAGCTTTGTCTTTGCAGTAAAAGGTCCTTGTGGGAAATCCTGTTGCTCACTGTTCCCTTGTTCTGAATGTCCATGCTGCTTCTGGCTCTTCTGTTCCTTCAAAAGTGTGTAAAAGCATGAAGCAGCTCCAGGATGTGAGATTTGTGATGTTGCCTGGCTGTGCCCACAGAGTAAAATAGTGACCTTGATGTCTCTTAGGGCTGGCCCCGTCCCACAGATTTGGCAAAGAAATATTTGCAGATGAGAAAGTGGGAATTAAGGTAGAGCTGATCTCCATCAGTGTCCAGCCCTATTTAATCTCCTAACTTCGATGAATTGGGGGAAAATCTAACTCTGATCCATCTTGATTTCTGTCTTTAATCACCAGCAGAGTTAGAACATCTCACCTCATCAGGGCCAAGAAATGGGGTCTCCTCCCTGTGCTGAACTCTTCCCTCTGCAGTAGAGTTCTCCCAAGTGTTTCAAAAAGAGGTTAAGCCTCAGGCAGACTTAATCTTACATTTTTTTTCTGTTTTTTTTTTTTTTTTCAGATTGCCACATCAGGCAAGGTTGGGAGGATGGAAGAAAGACTGAAGAAACATTGGTGAGTAGAGGAAATGAAAATGATTTCTCTGTGTGTGTGTAATCCAGATCTACTGGGATCGATGTCCTATGCGTCTCTCAAAATTTGTTATAAATTCTTCTTGTAGTGATGTGGAAATGATGATTTTGTGTCAAGAAGCAACTAAAATAGTGTTCAAAAGTAATTTGAGCAGATGGAGCTTGATCACTTGCGAACATGGGATTTTGCCATGGGTCTGCCTTTGTTGGTAAACATTTTGGGATCAGTCATTTGAACCCTGTGCTCCTCAGCTTCCTGGCTGTAAGTGGAGAGACGATGCAAGTAGGGATAGAATGTGGCAGGGTAAATACTTCTGGAAGAGACAGGGAGGAATTAATGCGATTGGGCAAGTCATGGGTGAAGCTTCCTCTGCAAGGTGTGTGACTCTTGATATGTGCAATCCATAAAGCTGTTTCAAATTGGAGAAAATATGAAGAAAACCACTGGGATGACGCAGAAAAAGGATAGCTTATCTTGGGAGGAAACCAACAGAGTTGAGAAGAGGGTTTGAACTTGTAAATATGTCAGGGCACAAATGCCAGAGAGAGAGAGTTGCTGTGGCTAAAACATACTCCTGGAATAAGAATAAAGGGATAAACTGGCCTGAGGTATGCTGTCAAAATAATATAAACTCATTCTGGGTGTGAGGACTGAGGTCAGCAGGGCAGGTGGGATGGACACATCCACGCTGGTGGGAGGAGCTGGTGGCCAGGTCAGGCATGAGCCTGTCAGGGAGCTCCTGAGGGTGGGCAGCAGCAATGGGCTTTGCCAGAGGAACTTTTTCTGAGCCCTGGGACTGACCAACCATGTTTGTAAACTGGGATCAGACACCATCTACAGAAAGTAGCTGGGCCATAGCATTCCTGCAGGAGTGACAAGGAAAGCAGCTGGATAGTTTTAAGAAAAAGAATGTTTCATGGCATTATTAATGATGGGGTATTAGTGATACCAGGGGATGTTCATTCACCTAGAAAACTCAATTCAGTGTTTTTCCTGGTCACTCCTGTACTGATCTTCTTTACATAAAAAACTGTCTCAAAATCCCAAACCAAAAAAAAGTCTGCTGATAAGATGTCTTGGAAATTATCACCATGTTTTTAATCTAAAGAAGGCCAAAACACAGAACAAATAGCTAGGCTCTTCCAGCAAGTCAGGAAAATATAGGTGGATCCATCCCATTTCACCTTCTCCGGTGTTACAGAAAAAACCTAACTTACTGGATATCTGGGAACAAATCTCTTCCTATATCTGTGTCCTTGTAACCCATCCACTGGAAACAAAGATCAAATACTGAGCTGTTAGGACAAGCCTTGTGAGGAATACGTACCAGAGTAGCAGATTTCTTATCCTTTAGGTAATTTTCTATGGCATCATTACTTGGGGCAAAGACTGTGTATATGTTTGCTGCTTCTATTTCATTAGCCAGGTTGTATTGCTGTTGTGAAACACATTAAAAAAAAATCACAATGACCACTGATAGTCTGATACTAGTCCGAAATGCAAACAAAGCAGAGAGCTTCCTCTGTTCTGAAAACATTGTGAAAATGATGGGAAAGCTTACAATAATGTAGCCCCTGAAAATGGAGTAGTCGGGCATTTGCTCCAGGCGGGCCAGCAGCCTCGGCATGACAGCGCTGCGGAGCGGGGTCAGCACCTGCAAAGGAGCAGACAGCCCACATCACCTGCAAGGATCAGATGCAGGACAAAGTGCTGTTCTGAGCAAACGGGTTTTTCAGACTGTTAATAGTTTCTGTGAGGTTAATAGTTTTGCACTGCTTGTGGTGCAGAGGAGCAAATCCCTATCAATGTATCGTATACCTTATCAATAACGTGAATGACCCCGTTTGTGGATGCGATGTCACTGGCCACAAAGTGAGCGCCCTCGAGGGTCAGGTTCTGGAAAAGCGAGGGGAGATAGGGTTTGCTTTCGCACTGTGGGGATGGTGTTTTCCCAGCAGCTCATCCTGTGGATTTCCACACCTTCCCAAATGCTTGCCTTGGGCTGCACCATGGCACCGCTCACACCAATCCACACCAGAGGCTGGGTTACCCTCAAGGACTCATGCACAGGGGAGGGGACTTTAGGACTCTTTGCTGTTCCCTGCGTGCAGCCTGGCAAAGCCCTGGGCTTGCTTGCCCTGGAGTGGTTATCTGGGTTAGGTGGACTTGCCCCCACCACAGGGCAGGCTGAGCTCCGAGCTGATTCACACCCTCCCAGTTCTGTGCAGCTTCGAAGGACCCTGTTTATAACTTTTCCTTTGGACATGGAGGTGGGGGGAACCTCCCCCTCCCTTAATGGGGATGAAGTGCTTAAATGTGACTTGTGTATTTCCAGGAAATCCCTCTCAGAACATGGAATTTGCCTAATAAAAAGGCTGAGGGGGAAGGGTTGTAAGTTGTTATTTACCATTAAAAATACCTTCAGGAGGTTTAGGACTATGAAATTGCATATGTGGAGACGTGTGTTACCACTGCTTCCTCCTGCCCTTCCCAATCCCCTGAACTCAGTTGTTTGGTTTCCTTGATGCTCTTAGTCTTAATTTAGTTCACAGAGGCTGCTCCAGGCAGGGGCTGCCCTTCTGCTTGGTTACAAGACTGTCCAGTGTTTGCAGTAGCTACTGGGACATTAGAAATAAATAATATTGTGCACAAATTTCAGTGATGTAAAGTGGTGGAGAAAAGATGATGTTTCTCCCAGAGGGCCCAGTATAATTGAACTATGCCTTCAATTTCATGACATGGTCTTTTTAAAAAAATACATAGTGTCTGTGTGGTTTTGTAATACAAGAAAGTCAGTGGCAGTGATGGTCAGGGTTTGGTGTATGATACCACAGTGGTTTGCAGGTCATCTCACCCCATTTTCTTTAGACAAGTGTAGGAATTTGCTCTGTAGCGATGTTGGCAGCATGTCAGAGGATGATAAATTCTGGAAATCAGCAAAGCTGTAAGCTCCTGTCAGTACATGATACCTAAAGGAAATTAACTGGATTTGAATGTTTTGTATTTTCTCTCTCTTTTTTTCTTTCTCTTTTTTTCAGATAAATATGCTTAGTGTGTCTAAAACTGTGGTTTTAAACAGGAATTGCTTCTACAACACCTTGTTCAGCCATGTTCTGATCTTAGTTCTGATCTTAGTTTATGCTTTTTTGTATAAAAAAACCTTTAAACATTTCTGACATAATACAAATAATGCCTTTTTTTTCCAGTGGACTTGCTACAGAGATTTATACCACCGGAACTAGAAGGGGAATCCTATGCCCTTCCTTTAAAATCAAAATACCTGTCTTGCTCTAGTGGCTTCAAACCAAAGGCTTGTTTAGCATAAAAAGCAGTTAATTAAAAAAACCAAACCCCCAAACCATTAACGTACTTCAGTAGAGTTGGAATGTTACTTTTTGACATCCAAAAGGCTTTCTCATCTTCATCCATGTTTTCAATTGCTTGCAGAGAAGGCACAAGCACAGTTAGGTTTGAGGTTGTGGACAACATTGAGTTTATCTTGGCCTCCTGCATGAAAGTAAAGAGGGTAAAATAATTCATTCTAAGGATGGTCTATAAATAGTAGCTGGTGACATTTTAAGCAAGGTGGAGTGTGTGACGTGCTTTGTGACCAGCCTGGAAAGGAAAAACTATTATACTGAGCAATGACTCGAACAATAGCACTTAGAGCTGTACAAAAATGGTAAACGAGTGTCTATTTTTTACAGAATAGATTGCCAGCATTTAAAGGTCAGAAATAATGTTCAGGTCACAATTGTTTTTTATTATGACACACATAACTTGACTCCCACAAAAGTTAGCCTGTCTCATAGATTTTGTATTATGCACTTGAATGTTAAAAAAAAAAATGGAGGTGATAAATGCTAGTGGTTACTGATAAATTCAAGTGACTTGCTCTTACAGAGCACTCCATGCTGTTTAATGGATAGAAGGATTATGAACCATGAAATAAGAAACTCCCATGACACAATGTTCCCATTTGGAAGAAGACTATTTAACATGGCTGGGATTTCTTTCAAGATGTCCACGACTTATATGTGCCCACTAGCACTGCAGTGGAGCTTGCTGCTGACAGCTCTAATTTTAGATGGGGGTAGTGAGATCTGTAGTGTGCATGAATTAATTCATCTTCTGTGTTTTTATCTGCCTTAAGGATGCAAAGAGCCTCCACTGGAGAGGATTTTTCCACTTGTGTGGAAATTTTTTTTTTTTTGAATAAAAAATGCAAAGCTAAATATTTGCAGGTGATCTTGCTGAAGATGAGGTTCTCCAAACTTTTCACAGGCTCCACAATTTGCCATTTTTGATACTGCAAAACTTGAGGGAGCAATATGAGCTTGGGTTCTACCTTTTTGCAGCTGATATGCTGCCTGGAAGCTGGCTTGTTTTGGATAGTCCTTCATTACCCATATTGGGTTTTAAGTCAAGAAGGGAATCAGCTCCCTTAAATAGCTGGGAATTTTGTCTCTGTTGGGATCATCTTTCTTTTTAGCCATCATCCCTATCACCTTCCAAATATTTAAATATAGAAAGAGCAACAAACTTCCCCTTCTCATCCTTCTTGACCAGCAAGAAAAATATTTGGTTATGAAAAGTGGTAAACATCACATTCCTGCTCAAGTACAAAGTTAAAACCCCACAGATGGATATGCCTCCCTGTTTTGCTCATGTTTGTAGTTACCAATGTTTATTTTAAGTGATAGCATTTCTCTGAAGTGTAGCAGAAATTTCCACATCTCTGTTTCAGTAAATTATACAGAATCTTCCCTCTGATTTGTTGCCTCATTGTCTAAAGAGCACATTAGCAGGTGAGCAACATTTCCTATTGTGCCCATTTCTTTAGGTTCTTTAGTTTCTGTGTACTGCCCAGTGCCACAATCTGAGCTCAGGGCCAGGCAGACAACTGACTTGAATTAGCCACATTGAGCTCTCTCAAGAACCTCCCTGAGGTGTTCCTTGCAATTATGTGCTTTAATGATTCCCAAACCATCTAACTTTGAAAAGCCTAAAAGCAACTAAGGTGCTGTGACTTCTTCTGATGCTATTCATTAACACATCACAGTTCTTTTTTGTTTGCCATGTATTTGCTATACCTTTCTTATATTTAGGTTTTAAGCTCTTTGTGGGAGAAACTGGTTTTGGTCTTTATTCATACAGTGCAAATCACAGTGGGGTAGGACCTCTAATGTTACTGCTGCTCCAGTAGGAAATGATAGCATGTGAAAATAGAAAGTAGATTGTGACAACCAGTGTATCCAGAACTTTGGGGTTCAAAAACTAATTTGGTGTTTCTTCCACAACCTGGAGCCAAACAAGTTAATCTCTTTCCTCACTGAGGTTGTTCAGCCTGGAGAAAAGAAGACTCCAGGGAGACGTTTTGTGGCCTTTCAGTACTTAAAGGGAGCTTGTAAGAAAGATGGGGCAGACTTTTTAGCAGGACCTTTTGCAAAAGAATAAGGGATAATGGTTCTAAACTGGAAAAGGGTGGATTTAGGTTAGATATAAGAAAGAATTTTTTTTTTTTTTTTTTTTTTTTTTTTTTTTTTTTTTTACAAGGAGGGTGATGAAACTGGAAGAGGTTGCTCAGGGAGGTGGTGGATGACCCATCCCTGGATATATTCAGGGTCAGCCTGGGCAGGACTCTGAGCAACCTGATCTAGCTGAAGATGTCCCTGCTTATAGCCGGCAGATTGGACTAGATGGCCTTTAAAGGTCTTTTTCTACTCAAACCATTCTATGAATCTATTTCCTGCACCTCAGTCAGGCCTGCACAGACTGAGTTTTTTCCTGCTCTCTCGCTGTGGCAGCAGCATGCTGACTAGCCATACATTTACATTTTCCTGCCGTGGAGAACAGTGAAAATGGGGAGGGTAAGGCATTGCCTTCCCTCCCCACTTGTCATTTTGTTGAATGAGAGAAGCTGGAAGGAGCCACCTGGGGTCATGTTCAGTCTCTGCTCACACCCTGCTGCTGGTCATCTGGACTGCAGTGTGTTTTCATACAAAGCTAGGCATGGCTTATGTAGCTCCCTGCCTCAGAAAGCAGGCTTGAAACTAGCTCTGCTGCTTGTGGAGCTTCCTTACTTGCCTCAATTTGGGTTCAGAAGTTGTTTTTCAGGCAGAAATAGGGAACCAGATGGTCAACCCCTCCACGACTGGTGGGAAAGGCACGCTGATGCCTCTCCAGATCTTCAGCTTCCTCTCTCTGATGGAAATATTGCTGTGAGGTTCCCATTTCTAAACTCTACAAGGCTCATGTATTTCTGCAAACTTGAACAGACTACAAAAATTAACCATGAAGTGTACTTACATTAACCCATTGGTTAAAAGCAGCTGCTTCTGACAGAGTGGATAGCTCCTGATTAGAAAGAAGAGAGATCAATGAGTTTGTAAGCTATAATTAGCTGTCCCAAAGTGCTCTTGCCTGTGGTGTAACCCACCGTGTCTGGCCTGGCTGATGTGGCATGGAGCAGGAGGTTTTCAGTGTGTGTGAAAAGAGAGGACATTAATGTTTTTCTAATCCTGATACTTTCTGGTAATGGGAATGGTGAGTTACCAACTCTTGAAAATCAGGCCGTGGATTGCTTAGGTGTGTACCTGACCTTGGTACAGATTGTGTACTGACCCCAGGCTAAGCATTAATTTCCTGTGATTTTAAATTTAATTCTTCTCTTAACTCCATGCAAAATTGATTGAAATATATGTTGTTTTAGCTGATACTTGTACATCTTACACATCACCCAGCCCTTATTCTGCCTCAGTACTTAGAACAGAGATAGCTGATAGTATAAGCAGGGGTGGCAGATAGTGCTGAGAGCCATGTAAGATTATTGCCAGGGGCTGAGACAGAGGACACTTTCATTTTTCCTGTGCTGTTAAATGCATATTTATTTCACCAATTGACTTGTTTTGGTTTTATCAGCCTGTGGGTCAGCACAGTTTGTTTCAACATGATAAATTGATAATTTCCATTGAGAGAGAGACTGCAGGGCAGAACTTCAGAAGAGCTGACTGCTTGGTGCTGCCAGCTGGGAGGTGAGTGCTTAGCACTTCTGCAGGTCTGGACTCTGGGACTGGCGTTTTTCAATTTGTTTTCAGTTTCAAATTTTCAATTTGTTTGAAGCCAGAAATATGCTCTGCTCCCTTAGGTCCCTTTCCAAGCCATGTTTTAAACACAACAGATCATTTAGGAATCAGGCAAGCGTCTCCCATGAGAACACTCTTTGCAGAGATCACTGGTGGGCATCATGTTTTTCTGACTGTTTATAAAGGCTTTGATATTCTCTGTGGTTAAGATCTAGTGTCAGACGTGTGCAGTAGGTCCTGTGCCCAGAGGAAGTGACCACCTTACTTACATCTGCAGCATTTCCATAGCATGTTCTACCGTCCCCCTCGTAGCCCTTTGGGCACACACACTCCCAGCCACGAGAAGACTCAAACTGACAAGTTGCCTTCGAACCAGAAAGAGAGAGAATTTGTCAAATACTCAGGAGACCACTCCAGCAAGGATGGCCTGTAAAGCCTCTTACTAGGACTCATTTATATGCAAGCATAAACTTATAAAGGATCTTTGTACCATCTTCCATGGGTGTTCTCACCTTCCTATAGGACACACTCCATCAGCCCAGGGCACTAACTCTCTCACCTACCCACCATGCACTAAGTCCACTAAGTCTGTAGGAATCTAAACCCTTGCTCCACCTGGTCTTGTTTCCTCCCTACATATTCTGGGCCCTATTCTTTCACTCGTCTACAGCAGATCCATCCTCTGCTCCCCAGTGCTCCTCACTTCAGCTCTGTCCCTGCACCCCACCTGAGGCTGGCACTACAGGGCACAGCAGAGCACATGCAGCTACTGAAAAAGCTGATAGATGCCTGGGTAGAGATGCTTGACTTGGGTAAATATCCCAACAGGATAATGCATCCATGTTGTAATTGCTGGTAGAGAAACAGCATTTATTTATTCCAGGCTTGAGATGATCTCTCTATACTGGCAGATTTGGGAGCAGCCCTTGCAGCCTGTCCTCAGCTCGTGTACCATACTGACATGGTTCACACAGAGCTTTTGGTGCTTGTAGAACTGCTTGGAAAGTGCTTTCTCAAACAGAAGTGGCAAATAAATTCTATGGTGTGCGCAGGAGGCGAGGTGTGATATGTATCTGAACACTTTGTTCAAGGAATGATTAATTACTCACCAGATGATGGCATTTTCCATTTTGTTCCAGGCACGAGTTTATGGGTGTGCATTCAATTCCATTCCCCTGAAATCCATCCTTACACTTACAGTCATTCTGTCATTTCAACAAAACACAGCAATTCATTAAAATGATTAAAATAGTGTGCATATTCTAGACATGGTGAATTAGTTTCTCTGTGTTTCTGTAGCTCAGCATTGACTTCAGTGGAATGACACTGATTAATATCTCCAGAAGACCTTTATACCTGACATCTACTAATGCACTTACTAAAAATGTGTTTGCTGCCAGAGCACCACCATATAGAAAGGAGGGAGCACTGGGATTGGAATTTAGGCAGATTGTTTTGGGTAGAGAGCACCATGTGGAAATAACATTGTGGCTATGAAGGGGAGAGGAGGATTTGGGGAAGAAAACAGGGTAGGAAGCCCAAGCTCTGGCAGAGCAAAATGGTTGAGGACTTGCACTGAAGGTGGCATTGAAGGCAAGGACCTACCTGACCTGGCCCAATGTATATGCAGGTGGCATTCTGGTGGCACCGTGCCGTGGCGGGCAGCAGGCAGTTGTTGATGGCTGAGCAGTCCCTTCCATCGCCTGTCCATCCTGCCTGGCAAACACACCTGTGCTCCCCTGGGCCTGTCTGAATGCACTCAGCCTGGGGGACATGCAGAGGCATCCATTCAGGACTCTTAGGGGACATCTGGCTTGAGCCATAAGGCTTGTCTAAGCCATAGTGGTGTCTGGGGAAAGAGCCTGGAACTCCAGTGAAAACTGTGACCCTTCTGCAAAAGTCTCTGGCCAAACCTTCCTTTTGCTTAACTTTTTGTGGGAAAAGCACGTACTTACATTGATATTGCAGCCACCAGGGTTTAAAGCAGCACAAGGATCGACTTTGCTGCAGCTCAAGCCATCTCCCTCATAGCCAGGTTTGCAAACACAGCTACAGAGACAAGAGGAGGAAGGAGGCGTTACATGTGACAGGACAGCTCTAAAGTAAAGTGATTGTTTTCCACTGCAACGTGCTATTTATAGGCAGCTTAAAATCGGTAACCTTGGATTCGTGATGCAAGTTGCTCAAGTGTGTACATTATGGTTTTTTTTTTTTTTTCCAAAATGTTGGCTGGGCTAATTGACTCAAATCAGGGATCCATTCTCTGTATACAAGATAGAGAGTGAAATTAATTCTGAGCTGATGTTATCATTGCAAAGTTGAGCTAACAGCTCTAAATTATTTATGGGCTGGCTATGCTCTCTTTCAGTGACACAGAAGATGACTCTCTCCCTGAAATTTGTGCAAGACAATGAGCCCCCCTGTCTCCCAGGGCCTGTCCCCAGGCTTAACCTATATTGGAGGGAATTACTTAAGCACTCAGGTTCTGCAGCATGCCCGATTGTGCTTTGTCGTGACTCATTATGGATACACTGTGGCAAGAGGTGAACTTGCTGCCTGTGAAGGTGAGCTTCAGGCAAGTGCAAGGCAGCTGAAGCAGTAACAGAGTTTTGTGACCAGTCCTGTCAGGACTGGGGAACCTGTGCTGAAATATGCAGTGCTGTGCCATGCAAAACTTACCAGAGCTGACCAGAGTGAGATATCTATCCCCAAACTGAGAATTTCATTCTTTTTCAGTAAGGTTTAAACTCCTAAATCACTAAGGGATGGTTAGAAAAAAGAGCTTCCTAAAAGCCTCTGTAGATGTTGGTAGGAAGGGAGCCTTTTAATCAAGCATCAGATCTGTATGCAACTATCTTTCAGTGTTAAATTTATAAGGTACAGGGTATTGAGAACTCTTAATTATTTTCTTGCAGCTCAAGGCTGATGTGGTGCATGATTATGCTTATTTGGTGCATCGCAGTATTGCAGTGGCTGCTGTTTGTGTCCTGCTGCCAGGGGACAGTTTTGGTCAGGCAAATGGGAAAGAGCTGCAGCATAGTGAATATTAATTTGATGCAAGTTACTGACTTACCTTACTGTTCCATTGCTAAGCTGACAGTCTGCATGTGCATGGCAGAGCTGCAGGGAGGGCTCACAGGGAACAATCTGCTTCTCACAGAGTTTCCCTGCGTATCCAGTTCTGCATGACCCAGGAAGGCAGCTCCCATCGCTGTCTATTCGGTTATCACACTTCCCATAAAGGCAGAGGCACTCTACCAGAGATAAATTACAATGTGCAATTCCATAGTGGGAAAAGGCATTTATCCTTACATCGCATCTCTTATGAATCAGCTCTGCCTATTTTTTTTCAAGAATCTAAACTTTTGTATTTTTCAATCTCACTTTGATGGGGAACTTGTTTGTTAGTCATAGCCATGTCTTTTCAGGTGTGTTTTATGGGTAACTATTTAAAAACTGTTGTATCTTTACAGTGCACTTATCAATGAATTTCAAAGTGCTTCAGAGAAGAAGGAACAAAATTCTGTGTCCTAGACTATTAAAGTTACTAATTGTATGACTTCTGCTGTGTTTTCAGTGATGGGGTAAGCCTTTAAACATTGAGCCCACAGATCCTACAGATTGCACAGTGCTGGGTACACAGCGCAGCAGCACTGACCTACCAGCACTTTGCTGGGACTGGGTGGATAAGTGCTACTGGGAGGCACAGCAGTGTGCCCAAAGGACACAGCAGGAAAGCTTTGTGCATTCCAAAGTGCCAGTGGTGACTAGTAAAGCAAACACTATTGCTTTGGTGGGACTGGAGTTTAGGAACTGCCACCATTTCTAATAGAATTTGTGTCTCAGCTTTTGTCCATGTACCTCTGAACCTTCAAGTGAGCCGTGCTTCATGAATGGCAGGCTGTTTCATAACCAAAAAGACTAAAAATGTTTTTTTAGATGAGGAATGTATGTATGTTTGATGTTGTATATGCTGTAGACTCTCAAATGTATTATGGTTTGGCTCAGTAGGATTAAATCTGTCAGTGCGGAATATAAACTATAAAATAGATCAGAAATTATTCAGTAAGGATAGTTAAGTGGCCTAAACACGACCTGTTTATAGATCTGGTTGTTCTTAGACTGCATATGGTTGTCACTGCAGACAGAATCTGTTCTCTTGTGGGCAATAGCAGATGGGAACAGAATAGCAAAGATTTTCTTTTCAATTACTTATGTGAAGGAAACAGATATCAAAAGAACAATAAATTAGTATAAAACAAGCTATGCCCCCTGCAGAAAGTAATTTAGAGTATTTACACTGACTCTGGGCTTATGATGTGTCCCTTTGAAATAAGCAATGAAAATAACCAGGAACATCTTGCTCATCCTCCACAGGGACTGTTTAGCAACCAATTAACTCCTACCTGACCATCACTAAGGTCCAAAAAAAATAGCCCATGCTCTTGTGCTGAGGCTGTACAGCTGCACTTACCTGTGTCACACTGAGGTCCATATTTGCCAGGGTCTGAGCAGAACTGGCAGCTCAAGCCTTGAAATGCCTCAGAGCAAACACAAGTGCCATTTCCATCCAGGCCATCCATGCACTGCGATATGGAAGGGAGGTGATTGTTATGTATGAATTCAAACAAGTCTTTACCCTAGAAAAGAGACTATATTGCCTGTTCATATTTTGTGACTCCGATAGACTCTCAGGAAGAACCCTAGCTTTGCTGAAAAAGGTGTTTCAAAGCAAAAACTTTCCTTATGCTTTTTCTTTGCTGCTATATATTCTGCCTTTCTTTGCAGTTTTTACGTGAGAATAGTGAGCTGGGTCATTACTCTGTGCTGTGCAAATTAAAAGCATGAGAATGGGCCACTCAGCCTTGCCTGTGTGCTGTGTGTTGGAACCCTAGAAATCTGCAATTTGGACATCTGAGAGGGGACAGATTCATTTTCCCTCCTACCTATAACTGAACCTGAAATTCATGGCCATCACTGGACACAGATGGAGGGGGCAGCTCTTGTGGAGCCAGCCCAACATTCCTGCTGTGCAGAAATGCTCCAGGGACTTTTGGGACACAGCTCATCCTTCCCCCCGTGGAGTGCAGGGTGCTGCTGGATTCTCTACTTACCTGCCCATTTCCTGAGCAGGGTTTGGAGAATCCTCCTGGACATGGTCTGCAGTCAGGGCCAAAGAAGCCTTTGCAACACTTTGGTTCCTGCAAAATAAGGAAAATATCCTCTTTTTCAGTGCTTTAGGGCAGAGACAGGGCACAAAGACCAAATCTTCATTGTGTTTTGGCCCTCTGGGAAAGGCCCATGGGGATAACTGTCTCTGAAAAGCCTTGTGTTGAACCAGCTCTGCAATGGCCTTGTTAAAAATCAGGAGGGGTGTTGACAGTTCAATGAGGGGATGCACAGACCACCAGATATTGCCCTTGTTCTTATCAGACCCAGTGTTAGAAATTCCCATCATGTCCCCCACTTATGAACACACCAGTGAGTATCTGCTCATATTGTGTGCACCCTCATATTTGCCAGTGGGAGTGCAGAGCAATTAGGGTGCAGGCAGTCTCCTTTGCATCTGAGATCAGGAACCTCAAGATGTTTCAGCCCATAAAGATGCTGTGACAGCCAGACATGCTGCTTTGATCTTCCTCCTTCCCCTCTGCACCAGGGTGGGATTTAGCCACCATGCAGCTCTAAATGGCCTTTTCAGTTGTATCTTTTGTTTTACTTGTGAATTGGCTTCTTGGTCTGTTTATTTGTGAAGAGAAAGTCTATTAGAAAAGACTCATTTACATGTGTGATTCAAGGGAAATAGGAATTAGCAAAAGGCTTTCAAAGCTTTCGGTTTTTAGACTTATCTGCCTGTAACTAAGTGATGCTCATGATATGCAGAAGCCTGTTTAGGAGCCCAGAAGCCAGAAGGATGTAAATACTTCTCAGGGGCTAATGACTTCTGCAAGAACTAGACTTGCCAAGCAGTAGTTGGGGCATGGCTCTTGTGGGTGTTTCCCCCCTCGTTGTTATCCAAAATCATGGGAAGTCCTGGGACAGGAGTAGCTGGGACCAGGAGGGGATGAGTTGCCCTGCTCCTCACGGGTGAAGCTTTGTGGGAAAACGAGCACACTTGGGCTTGAAACCTTATATGAAAACTCCTGCATGGCAGAGTATGAGTGTGCTGTTGTCAATAACATATGACAGCTAATCTGGATTTTTCCTGATATTTAGCTCTGAGATGTACACTAGCTCCTCTCAGCCTGCTGTAGAAGTGTATGGAAGCTACATGGACGTGTCCAAACATCTCTAAACTCCAAAAGGAAAGTTCACCATGTAAAAGACAATATTTTGGGAGAATTTTACATACGTTTCACCTTAAGGAGCTGTAATTCTATACCTTTGCTGTTATATTGCAGGCTCTAGCACTGCTGATTTTTTGAAAGGTTGGGTGTTCAATAATGCACCTCTGTTTTGAGAAAGGCTGGACCATGCACAAAAGGGAAGCATTACTATTTCTAAACTATGCAGGGTTCTGTGACACAGTCTTAATATCACAGCATAATTTACCTGGAGAACAGAAAGCACCTTGCTGGTATTAAATAATGTATTTTTCACAATGTGAACTTCCTTTTCATTGTTTCTGACTACTAATTCACAGGACTACTATCAGTGAATTTTTATAAAATGGGGAATAAAATTCCCATGGTGGCTAGACTTGAATTTTGTATGTGGAGAAATGTGTGGCTAAATTTGCATCTCTTAGATACAAAGCAGATGGGAGCTCTTCAATCCTTCCTGAACCTGTGTCTGCAGACTGTTACTTCAGGGAGGATGCTTAATCAAAAGGAAACTTTTAACAGATGTGAGGTCTATTTTAAACATATTCAGGTTATTAACTCTTAAAGCATCATCACAGTGATTCTCATTCCTCACATCTCTCCTCTGCTGAAACAGAACTTACTTCACCTGAGAAACAAGTAAGAGCTTCTGTGAAGCATACAGGGAATTTTGCAACAGCAAACAAAATAATGCTGAAATTACCAGATAATGCAGTCATTGCCAAAAAGAGATGAAAGTACCATCTATATTTGTATTTTTATGCAGTCTCCTGTATTCATATCTGGTTCTTTTGCTCGCTATATTGGGAGAGCAGTAACCAACATACGGGCATGCCTTCCCCCTGTGCCTTTTGTACGACTGCTGAGCCTGTCTGGAAATGTCACTTAGGATGGGCTGTGCATCCTGGGGACAGGGAGGCAGTGCATGTGATAAACGACCTGCACACACACCCTAGGTGGAAACAATAGGGATAGGAATTTGAAAAGGCATTATACCAACTGCTGAGATGCATATTTATGGATGGCATACCTTGTAAATTTTAAGTACATCTGTTCTATGACTTCTGTCACAGCATGAATCTGGAACCAAGGGGCAGCACGAGGGCTATATCTGCTGGCTCTGATTTTTGCAGAATGGTTGTTCATTTCCACCTTCCCCTTTCTTTCCCCATTTTTCCTTCCCTCACTCCCTTCTTTTAATGAACATAAAGCTTCCTCAACAGAAGAAAACAAGGGCATGAATGCACTGGTGTCCTTTACCCAACTCAGTATAGTAAGTTAACTAATATTGTCTGAGAGGCTAGTGAAGTCTACACACTTAACTTCTAGGAGAATATTTTATTTCTTCCTGGAAAACCACAGATTAATTGAGTCTTGAATGTAGGCACTGTGCACAGAAATCTGTCTTGCATATAGGTGGCAAAGAGAAAAATATTCTTTGCTTCCACATCGTAGATCCTGTACTCCATTATGATCCAGTGGCACATAGATATTTTTTTGTCTCCACCTTTTGGTTGCTTTTACTGACTAGCTAATTTATCACCATGTCGTGGTGACAGAGGCTGGCAATTACATTACTGAAGAGATAGAAACTTCATCGGCAGTTTTAAAGGTGAATTCTCTGCAAGCTCAACACGCAATAACTTCAGAGAAGTTGAACCTTTCAGAGTGTGGATATGGAGTTTGTCAAAGCTATGCTCCTTGTGACTACCAATGTCTTGTTTTTCAACCATGTTAGCATAAATCCTACAGCCAGAATCTGATGTGTTACATCGCTGTGTTTTGTAGCCATTGGACAGGAGACCATAAACCTGAATTATGGCATTTCTCCCACAGATTTATCACTGGAGCTCTAGGGAAAGAATCAGGTACTGGTTTGGGTTTAGTAGTCCCTCATGTTGTACAGGACTTAGAAGAATAAAAGACCAGACTTACAAAAGCATTTGTCCAGCAAATAGCTGAGGTACCAATACCACTACTATGTTTTAAAGGCCTGTGGGTCAGATGTATTTTGGCCAATACATTTAGACATCATAAAAGCTCTTTTGTAAGCTGTGTAGTCATGTCTGAAGGTGACATAGGGTCTTGCCTTTGTGTTTCCGAAAATCTCTGTAAGTGCGCCTTTGCTTCTTTAGAACTTACAAATCTGGCTGGTTGTTGTGGGCAATATTTCCCTCTGTTGGTGTTGCTCTCCTTGCTGCTCAGTGCCACTTGGTGTCACCTACTCAGTCTCTTTCCCCCCCCCGGAATGGTCCCAGCCTTTGATGTGCACCTGTTCCCTCCTTTGCCTGAGGACGGGAGTCCGGTCTCTCTCTTCTGCCACGCCCCAGCAGAGGGCAGAGAAAAGTGTCTGCACCTCCAGGCAAGGTCAGATCTGCCTACTTTCAGTAGTAGATTGATACACTGCCTTTACACTGAAGTGTAATTGGAGCACAGAGATGTATTCCCATCAAATCTGCCACAGGGGTGATGACCTCTGGGAGAGGGTGGATCAGGGAGCTGGGGTCAGCTGCTCCTTCAGTGCTCTGGGCACCACTTGTCAGAGATCATCAAAATTGGCCGTGGTCCACACATCAGGCAGGTACTGAGGACCTGATGTCCCTTCTGTGCCCTTTGTGACATTAAGAATAAGCCCTGCTGTCCTTCAGTTAGGCTCAGGTGCAGCTTTCAGCATTTGGGTCTGGTTACACAGATAAGTATGCATTAGCCTAAAGGTTTCATCTTTAGGGATGCAAAGTTCTTGTAAGTGTGTAGACCTACCAGTTCCTGCAAGGTTTGTGTCTTTTAACTCTTTAAATGCAAGTAGTATTTATTAGGTGGTGTTACTCCTGTTTTCTGAGAGCGATGGAAATGCTTGGTGCAGAGTCAGAACTTCAAAAGCCGTTGCTCCTTTGTGTTTTCCTGGCTAGCAGTGCTCTGCTCAAATCTTGGAATATATAACCATATTTTTAACTATGCATGAAGCTTTCAAGGCTGACAGAAGTGCCTAACTTAAATTTGGGGAATAATTTTTGTGACTGACAGTGTTTGTTTTTTCTTTAAATAATTTTTTTGTCCGTTGCTTTAGGACTGATTGATGTTGGACATAATTTTTAGGTCGGTTTTTGGTAAGGAATTCAGATTACTGGGGTGTTCAGAGTGTGGATTGCTTTTTGCATAAGAGATTGCTGCTTGGAGCTCTGCCTGGTTTATGATTATATTGCACGTACAGCACTCTGTAGTTACTGCCAGAGGTAATAGATCTTTACTGCCAGTGTTTTCTTCATTGCATTTTGATGCTGTCCAGCTCTGCTGGGAACCTCTTTCAAGGCTGTGGTTCTGGACTGTTGTAAGCTAAGACATTAAATATTTTCCTTTTGTACCGGAACTGTTACTGGCCCAGATATGTGCTTGAACACGGTCCAGAGGCAGCTCACTGGAGCTGTGCTTACTCCAAGTGAAAAGTTTGGTCTGACACTCAGCCCTCTTACCAGAAATAGCATCTGAATGTTACCAAGTAAAGGCCTGTACTGGGCTACTTAACTGAGCAAGGTTTGTCAAAATCCACCCTTTTAAATAGGAGCAGTTTTGTTTCTGGAGGAAAGCAGGGCTAGGGGAAATTGTGGCTGCTGTAAAGAACCTATTTCTAATCTGTAAATACAAAATTATTATGTTAATATTTTACGCTTGCTGTTTCCTTTCCCTGCATATTTAGTAGAAATGAAAATATTGATCTGGAGTAGTTTCCCTGAGAAACAGGGAGCAGTTTTCCCTGAGAACATGATATACATTCCCATGTACTTGTATGTACAGATGGGATTCAGGAACTGGAGGAAAGAGTTGGACTGGAGAGACAACGTATTTCAAAGGGTTAATGCAACAACTAGATTTTTTAAAATGGTATAGGATGTGTTCATATGAGTTCCCTGTTTGCAGTACTGCTACTCTGGTGGCCATTGATACATTAATTTCCAAAAACACCTCTTTCAAACGGATGGTATCAGAGAAAGTTAGTAAAGTAAAGAGGAAGCTGGAATGCCTTGTATGGAAGAGTTGGAGATACAGATTCATTGTGATTCTCTTACCTTTGTGGCTTGACTTGTCTCGTCACACCGATGTGGTAGGATTGGAACAATTGTGGGTGGGATGAGAATGCCCTCAAGGGTATAAATGCGACCATTTTTTGCAACAATATCTGTTTCTTCCATTTTTTCTCCACTCACCAAGACTTGTCCCTTTGAAACAATAAATTATTATTAATAATAAATTTTTTGTAGGGCCTGAATTTCTGAGGATTTAATTTTAAATTTTTAAAATTTGTAGTCATACTTCTTTTGAATTTGCTGTCTAATTTTTATTACACTTGTTTATGCAAGAAGCACACATATACTGTGCATTTTCTTGAATATTGGTCTTCAACAGAGGTATCTAAAGTTTGTCTACGAATCTGCACTGTTATCCTGTGGAACTGGTGAATAATAGACTGGCCAAAATGGGAAGATTACTGATGACTTCAGGCACTGATTTCAGTGGGCATAAGCATGCTTTGGTGTTCTCTCTGACAGAGGAGGGGGAAAGTGAGAGAGAATCTGGGATCTATCCAAATTCACAGGAGAGAGAAAAAAAAGCGTTCTTTTGGCATTTACTCCTGCAGCTGCTCTGCCCTTAGAAGAATTTTTATAGGTGCATCTCTCCTCCAGAACAGAAGGAAGTTCACCTAACAGATCAGTTTGGTTTTCAAAAGTACTGACAAATTAACATCTTTAAAAATGTGTCAACTAGGGTAATCCAGGATCAGAGACTATAATATTAAAGAGATAAAATAAATATTTTTGTGTGCACTGATAAGTGTTTAAAATTACTAAAATATGTAACAGAATGATTTTAAATATTTTAAATAGATTTTTTTTTTAATTAGACAGAGCATAAATGAGGATTATTCCAGGAATGTGGATAATCATAAGGACAAAAACCCTGTAGGCTGTCCTTAAATACCAATCATTTGCTCTGCGTCCTTTATAATACTAATGCTAACAGTAGGTGGGAATTGGAAGTTGAAAATTCCTGCCTCATTACAGCAAAAAATTCCTCTGCTAATGCCTCCCCTTCTCCCTTATTTTATTCCCCCAGCATGCAAAGTTGCCTCGATCAGAGTGAGCTGCTCGCAGGTGAGCACTGTGACTTACAGTGCTGGTCCTGTCAAAGTGAATGAACTGCTTTGCCATGGTCCTGATGTGCTCTATTGAGACAAGGCTGGCAACCTCTAGCTGAAATGAGTATAAATTAGTTGAGAGAAGTGTAATATCATTACTCTTTTCAAATCCAGACAGATTTCACAATAAGACTTTCTTAGGGGTGAGAAAATTATGATCAATGTGGGCAGCCTCGCATTGACTAACCAGCTTGTGTAACAAAGTTAGTGTCATTAAATCATGACTGAGCTTGCTGGTTGCGGCATGTGAGGACCTTATTGCTCAAAAGAATATTAATTTTTCTTCCAATTATAACAACCAGTCCAATTAAAGTTAATACTTGTCTCTAAAAATAGCCCTGTTTGCATCCATAGACCGCTGTGGAGATGGTGGTGCTGGTACCATGAAGGTTCACATGGATCTCACGTTCCCTGTGTTCCCTCTGATCCCACTCTCTGTGCTGAGAGTGGCCACCTCAGATGATGTAAACAGAGCCTTTCACTAAGGATACAGTCACTTCTTTCCTTCCTTCCCCACAATAGAGACTGGGGTGGGGATGGACCTCCCCACGGGAAAAACAGAGGGCTTGCTTAGAGGATGAAAAACCAGCTCTTTCTGAAAACCAGAAGACTGATTTTAGCAGAATAGGCTCAGGGAGAGCTTGATTTCAATGGCAGTAAGTTCCTTTTCCTGCTACTCGTGCCTGCAGTCCTGACAATACCCCCTGACAGTGGTTCTTGCTCTTACACTCTGGGCTGGCAAAGCAGCTGCACTCACCTCAGTGTTGGAGAGAATGTGATATCGGACCAGCTCCAGCAACTTCCAGGAACCCTGCCAGTGCAGAAAAGAGGCTGTTTTAGCCCAAAATGAGCCTCACAGACCCAGCCTGGCTTGTTGAGTGGACATGGGGATGAGAACAGTATCACTGGCTGGTGCACCAGAAACCTCTGGGTCAGTGGTGATGCTCAGCTTGTGTCGGGCACCCTGGCATTCCATGCCCTCACCCCTACACCACGTTTTTGAACATGGGCCTTCCATGACATGCATCTGTGCTGGGACAGGCACGAGGTGTCCAGGGGACAGGACACCAGTATCCACCTCCTGGGACCCCATCAGCAGTGACTTCCATCCAATTGGGGCCCTTGTGGCAACTGCTTCCCTTGACTGTTCCCACCAAGGATGATGCATTCCAGGAGAGGTTTTGGGGCTTTGCCATTCTGTCCAGGTTGTGATGTCTGGGCAAAGCAGAGGGTTGGGGACCTGGTGTGGAGGAACATCATCCCAATATGTGATGGGAGACCCCAAATCCTCTTCGTCTCTAGGTGTTGTCTGGATTTTTATCTGTTAGAGATGGCTTTCAACCTTGATCATAGGAGCTGATTTAGATGAACACTGGACAATGCAAGTATGCATCTCCTATCTATCTACTGTCTGAGAAAAATTCAACTTATAGAAGGGGACTGTACCTCTGCAGAGAGCAGGTAATCCAGAACCTCAGCTTTCATATTACTCAGGGCCTTGTTACTTGGAACAAAGACTGTGTAAGGCTGATTTTCCTGCTGTAAATCCATTCCTAGGCCAGTTTTCTGTTTTGGTTTAAAAATGAAAGTGAAATTACATATTAATATTGAAGAACATCTGAAAGTAGCTTTATGTAACTGCTTTTCTGGATCCTTACCTCTATCAAAGATGTAAATTGGCTGTATCTTCCATTAGCTTGAAGTACTGACATTATAGTTTTCTGAAATAGGATAAAAGTAAGATTTCTTTTAGTTGGGAACATGAAATGAATGCCAGTACTTATGAGACATTTCTTGACTTACTTGTGTGAGTCTCAGTTGTTACAGATTGAATACATTTCATTTGGGGGGGCTGGTGGTGTCTGGAAATGGCTGAGATGGCAGCACTTTTGTCCTGGTGCTACGCTGGCTTATAGTTAGATTTTGTCATTGTCCTGAAATACTGGGTAGTCACAGGAAACACAAGATGTGTGTGTGTGGGGAAAGGGTTTTTATATCTTCATCCCCAATGAGAAAAGGTAGAGGAGTAAAATATTTGACAAATGCAACATAAAGAAGAGAATGTTTAAGCAAGCATAATAAGCTGGGCACCAAAAAACCCAAAGCATTCAAAATCACCAGTTTTTTTTAACATTAGCCTTTTCGGGGGAGGAATTGCAACTTTGAATACAAGTCTTGCCTGGTGTCTGGTCAGATGTCTCTCTTTTTAGTATGTGATTCTGGCATTCCGTGAAATTTCACTGATCATGATTGCTAATTTTCCAAGGAGCCACTCAGATGCAGTGAGAACATCCAAACCCTCCATGGACCAGCTTGGCAGAAGGGTAAATGTCTGTTTTCTGTGGAAACTGTGTCATTACCTTTCTCTTTGAATATTGCTTCTGTGAGCTGATGTGCAATGGCTCACTAGGGATTTTTTTAGTTTCTGCCAGTCATCCTCCTTCACATTCACTTAATGTGAAACTATTTTAAAAGAAAGTTTGACATTGCATGTATATAACTTATGGCTCACCTCTTTGCTGCTCTCAAATGTTGGCTCCACATTGTCCATGGCTCTGTCAATAATGTGCAAAATTCCATTGGAAGCAATAATATTTCCCTGCAAAATTTTTCCTTTCCCCTTTCCTCCTTGGATTCTAATTCTTAATTGATTATCCTGAAAGAAGCCAGGCAAGGGATAGTGAATTCTTTACTACAAAATGACAGCAGACTGTGTACACAGGATGAATGTATTCTAAGACCCCCTTCTGTTGCCAACACTTGAGCAATTTAAATCTGGAGAGGATAAAAATTGCTTCCAGTGCTTATCAAGGAAATGGAAAGGAATCCTTTGGATCAGGACCACGCTCTTTTGTTTCAGGACAGCGAAGTTCAGAAGAGAAACAGAGACAGGCCCTGTGGGGAATTCAGTGTACCTGAAAGTGTTCTGATGACTCCTAGTAATAAAAATCTGCCAGGAAATGATTTAAAATACTGTTGTACTGAAAATGTCAGCTCATGTAATCTTATGGGACTACAACCCATTTCCTTATATTCTATGTATATTTAAAACAACAAAATGTTGCTGATTCTGCACTGTACTGAAGCCTGCAGGAAACAAACAGGGCTCAGACAGCAATGATATTTTCCTGTTACAAATGGAGTGTGTACTCAGTGAACATAGAAAATAGATATTTCTGCTCAGATGCCACTGATATACTGCAAAACATGAGAAGTACTTGATTTCAGCCTCCACATAGGCCCAATCCATTAAGAGACACATAATGGACCAAGAACAGTAATTCCAGATTATAAAATCTAGTGTATCATCCAGAGAGAACAAGTTTTTTTAACTGTGGGATCAGACTGCCCTGATGTTTACTGACACCAGATAAACTGGGCTAATGATGAACTTTGCTATGTATCTTTCATGGTTAATTGCCACGTGTTCTATCTCTGCTGAAGGCTCCCATTTGCTGTATCATTCCAAGGCTGCTGATGCTCAGTGGGAGGTGGGGTGTGCAGTTCAGTCAGCGCTTGCTCCATGTGAGCAGTATTCACAGATTTCCAGCATAAACTCTGGGCTTCTTTTTCCCCCTGCCACCTCTTACTTCACCTGGGCTCTCTTAATGCCCCTCCCCTGCCCCCTCAGCTTTGTTGGTCATACCTGCACATTTAGGATAATTTTAGCAAACATGTTAGACCAGTCTGTGTTAGTCTGCCAAGTCACTCAGTGCGGATATGTGTCTAAAGTTAATTATTTTTTTCACTGGTTTTAGTGGGAACTTTGATACCAGTGAGGTTTGAAGTTTTACTTCAACTCCTTGCAACAGATGGCCACAGCTGTGGTTTTTCATAATCCAACAGTTATCTTCACCCTGATGTGTCCCTGCAGAAAGAGGTTTCCTACTCCTTGTTGAGGGAACAGAGGGCACTGTTCTTGCTGTGGGAGGCTGAAAGGCCACTTACCTTTTCTCCCTTTGACATCTCTCCTGACTTGCCAGTCAAAGTATATATTACATTAGTATTATTCAAGCTACTGGTGTTCAGTTGACCTGCAATAATATGGAGTTTAACGAAGTACTGGGCTTTCTGTTTATTTTTCAGAAGATCCTTTATCTAGAAAAGCAGAGGAACAGAGATTTATTTCAATGCAGGCTTCATATTAAAAAAAAAGTCATGGTGAATGCTTTTTTTGGTCTCTTCAGCTGTTACATTTTGAAATTACATGTTTTCCTCTGAAGTGAGGTGATGGAGTCTGAACAAAGTGGAGGCCTCTCTTGGTTTCAGTTCAGCTCACATTATACCCTTATGTCCCTGAATGAGCAGTAGGTGCCCCCAGAATTGTCCTGATGTCAGTGGAAGGTGCTGACTACTTACATATCATTCTCTCTTTTTTTTTTTTTTTTCACTAAAGCCATTATTTTTTTTATCCCCCTTATGTAAAAGGTGACCTGCAGGCCTCCCTGCTGACAATTCAGATCTTAGTTCAACCCGTGTCTCAACCAAGTGAAAAGACTTTGAGCATGTCATGTAAGACAGTCCAAAACTTACTTGAGGTGTGACAGTGTTCTACCCTAACTCACCAAATTGTTTTGTTTTTCTTTCAAGTGGGAAAAATGCAGTCTGTGGCCCGTAGATTCGAATGTGACCAGAAGTGTACTAGTGCAAATTATCTGTGTCTGCTGAATCAAAACACTTACAGCACAGATGAGATTTCTGCAGAAGCCAAATCCCCCCTGATGTGAAACCCTTTCTCTTGTTTACTTACATTTGTACCTTTGAGTCCCTTGTTTGTTGGTACAAGCACAGTAAATGGTCCCAGAGTGCTCAGTGGCCATTCGTAGGTATTTTCTTATGAGAAGAAGGAACAAAAAAGTTTAGATGCCTATTGAAAAGCTCATTCCACAAAGGGACTGGGCAAAGCTGTGAGGGAAGAATAAGCAAGAATACTATCTGTGATGATTAAATATTAATTTAAAATTCTGAAGTCCAAGTCATTAAAAGATGAGAGACAGATGGGATGTGAAGTCCAGGTGCTGCTGCATATTTGACACAAAATGAGGCAAAACATTCAGAATGCTTCTGGCAGCCTGGATTCTGCGGCATGCAGGCCAGAGCAAGGACACAAAACCAGCAGCTTCTTTGGAGATGTGTCCTTGCAGGAAGACAGCCTTCTGCTTTAGATCAGTTCAGTCTCTATGGGGTGACAAATATGCTGCTGATTACCTGCTGGTACAGCAAATATCAGCAAACACATAACTGGTAATCAAAATTGATGCACTGAAAGTTAATTAGAATTCATTTACTACCCAGAGGCTATTTCTATATCCAAGACAGCAGCATGAGAGACCACTGGTTCTGCAGCCGAAGGTATGAAATATTTCTAATATTCAGCTCTTTTTCTAGAGGTATAAAATCAGAACTGAAAAAATCTTTACAGTTGTTACAGCTGTATTGTTCAGAGAATGTATCTCAAAATTAATGTGCTGTCTTACAAAACATCTACAAATTCTTAGCTTTTGAAAGACATCAGTGAGGAGTGAACATATTGTAAGAAAACATGTGTGGTTAATGTGTCTTTGTACCTTCTGGCTAGTAAATCATATGGCACACATATGTCCAAAACTTAACCAAAGAACATAAAATCTGGGTTGTTGTTAACTCAGCGTGCTGGGCGCTTTTCAGGCACTTGAGGAGAAATGCACAGAGAAATTGCAGCTGAACTCTCAGTGCTGAGGCAATGGATATCGATCTTCAGTGCTGAATGTGAAAGTCACTGCCAGGTTTTGTCCTTGGCCAGATATGGGGGATTCTTATTCCATTCTGTTCATGATCTTTATTTTAATTGCTGGGCTCCATGGGACTGAGCAAATTATATTAAACAGAGGATTTTTTTTTTCCACATTTGCAAATTTTAACTTAAAGATCCAGCTCAATTCTAGCAGTGTTTGTTCATAGCTCAAATTTTTGGCCATAGAGAAGAAGATGAAGGCTGTTAGGTTGTTCAGTTCACAAGGTAACTGGGAATGCCAGTGTTTTTGGTGGACTAGTGTGTGTCATTCTGGACCAAATCTCATTTGTCCAAAGCAGTGGGGGCAGGGAGAAAAAGTGGGATAATCGCACTAATTACACTGTGGGGCAAAATCCACTGGGGATATCAAATGATGCGTGAGGGGTTGCGGAAACACGTTTAGCACTTCTGCCTGGAAGTTCTTGCAGACTGCATTCATGGTGTGATGAGCAGAGCAGCTTTAGATGGTCCCAGGGACTTTGCAGTGAGTAGCTGTGTCATGCTGTGGGTGTAGCAGGGGGTGCTGGGGGAAGACAGGGCAGCATCAGCCCGCTGGGCAGAAGTTGACTCTGTTTGTGTGTGGTTACTCACCCATGAGCAAGAGGCTGGATGTGAGCTTGCCCTGCCACCGTCCTCCCACTTCCGCATTCAGCTCCTGGAGGCGCTCCATGATGTTCCCATAGCACACAAACCCATTCCCCACGGAGCCCCCCTGGCACGTGCACCTGTGAAGGGATTGGGATTTTATTTGTGGCTCTCAATAAACAGGCACCAGGTGTTACCTATTGCTTCTCTGAAGGCGTTTTCAGGAAGCACCAGTGCATTGTAGTTAATTTTTTCTCTTCTGCATGCTGTGAAGTGTGTCAGTGTGTGGGGCAGCCTGGTGGCTGCTTGCCTGATGTGGTGGACTCCGGTCAACTGGGCCAGGAGACAGCAGTGTCTGTCTTGCAGGACCTCTGAATAGAGGCTGTGCAGCCTCTGGTCCCAAAATGTGGTTGCTGGAGCCCAGAAATCCACTGAACCTGCCTGTCTGTGGGTGAGGAGAGAGCACAGGATAAACGTGTGTGGTGCCACTCTTGCAGCAGGGAGGCTGTTTTGTGAAGACCTCACTCTTGACATGGGATTTGGCAGGATTGATGGTAGTTAAGGGAGGTGATTGGCAGCTCATGAGTCCTTGCAATAGCTGCATGGATTTTGTAGAAAAAGCAGACTGGTGTCAGTCCTTTAAACAAAGCAAAGTGGTGGTTTGGTACCCTGCCCTTTAAGTAATGCCACCATTTTGGGCAATAAAACTTGTACTTTCAACATTATCTTTTTTCCTGCTGCAGCACAAAATCTCATGCTTTTTTAGCTGTTTGTGTTGCTGCTGTCTCTGTTCTGGAAATAGCATCTCACATGTAACACCCTGGCTGTCTCCTGGGGACTCCAGCCTGTGAGAGTTCCCAGTGGTGTGTGCCTGACCCAGGACTCTGGATGTCTAAAGCAGACTCAGGTCATGGTGCCCGTGAGATGGACAGACAGACACTGGCTTTTACTAGTGCCTTTCCCTGTTAGGTCTGCAGCATGTTCAATATTCATATAAGCTCTATCCATAATGATTCATCTCTCTGGATATTTCTTCTAATGGCATCACTAGAGAAAGAACATTACTTCACGTGAGCAAAAGTTGCCCTTTCTATAATTAATCATTTGCATGTGCTGGTTGTTAAAAACACACACCTGCCACTCACACCCCACAGTGGTATCAGCCTGATGCCAAACCCTCTCCTTTTTTTCACATGTATGGTCTCTGCTGTATCTGTTTCTCTGGTGAGAGCAATATTATTTGAAAATCCCCACAAGTCCCTGTGACCTGGGGAGCTGCATACAGGCTCAGAGGAGTGCTGAGATTTTGGCCAAGAGGCTCAAGCTTTGACTCTGATCCTGGGTAAAAATGGCAGTCTAGAAGTGTCTTAAATTTTTAGGATGCTATTCTGGTAGTGAATCCACTTCTTTTTAAGTGGATCTCCTGAGTAGAGAGTATGACTGTGGAGCCTGGATGAAGGGTTTACAGCTGGGAGTGAGGAACAGCTGCTCCTTGAGAGCTGATCCCTTTTTTTCTGCTGAGGTAAATATTGCTGTATTGCTGTAGGTAGCCCCCTTCCACTTCTGAACAGAGAAGAAAACAACTGAGGCTTCAAAGGAGCTGAGAAATAACATAGTAGAAAAAAGGAACTACCCTTGAAATATAGCACAAATCAGATCCAGTTTTCAAAATAAAGCTCTCCTCTCTTTTTCATCCAATGTTCATAAAGAAGCAGGTGGTTAAACATAACAACTGTTTTGGCTATCATTTCTAGGGGCACAGTGAACTGCAGAAATGCCTACATAGTTTGAAACTTCCCTCCTGAGGACAATATTGCTCATAACTGAGTGGGCATCCAAGTTAACATAGTTTGGATTTGTGTGCCAAAGGAAAGCGTTGAGCAGTTACAGATTAGCACCTATTCCATGGGACTGAGCCCTTCAGCCTGTGTGTTTCCTCACTCCTGATGAAGGCGTTGACTTTCTGTGGCTGGGCATGGGCAGGACCAGCTAGGTGACTGGCTAGATCAGTTTTGTCTTAGCTTTGTCTGGAAGACCTGCTTTGGAACTCATAGTTCTTATGGCTTTACTGGTTTTTCTTTGGATGCAAGCTTTCTGTATGGGCTGGGTGCCTCTAAAGAGAACAGCTTTACAGCAAACCCTGCTGGACGACCTCAATCCCTCTGTTTGATGTTTTTATGGTTTTCACAGACAGCATAGGCAGGACTGAAAAAGATGGGAACTGTCATCACTTCAGCTTATTCAGGGAAGAAAAACTGTATCTCTCAGGAAGAGGAAAGCTCAGCTTTCTGTCTCCATTTTACCAAACCCCTCTATAATAGAGTTTTGGTTTATGAAGCTACTAATTTCTACATTGGAGACCTAGAGGAAAAATAAGAGTGGGATTAAGAGAGAAAATAATAGAGCTTAACTGACGGAAAGGCAGCTCTCCTTGGAAACCAGAGAGGTTATGATCTAATATGCAGTGTAATTCTGCACTGGTTGAAGCTTTATCGCTTCTGGGCAAGGCCGAACATGATTACTGTGCTGAAGCAACACTATGGAAAGTGTCAGCACTCACTCAGGAAAGATCTATATGGGAACATAAGACAGAAGCAATTGTGATTTTTGAGGAGGTTGCTGTGTTATATTCACAAATCCAATGTTTGGGGTTTTTACATCTTTGCCTGTATGAGAGATTTATTCCTGTACAAATAATCTGGTTCTGGAGAAAGCAGAACTGTCTGTGTGGGGAAAGCTAATAGCACAACTGTATCCTTAAAAAAACCAAAACAAAAATAGAAAGGAAGCAATGCAGTTTTGTGGCCTCTGTTATAGCTTTGTGTTTTAGAAAAAGAAAAAAAAACAAACCAAAAAAGCCTTCCCAAATACATTTAAAATCTGGGGTGCAGTCAAAATACAGTCTGTCACTTACCAGAATCTATCTCTTGTGCCCACATTTACAAGTCAACACTTTTCTTTGTAAAGTTCCTCTTTCATAAATGGATTTTCCTTAGCTCAAGTTTGATTTAAATCCCACTCCATTCTTCTGTACTTGTTTTTGCCATTAAATGTCATTAAATGAATGATGTGCAAAACATTTTTTTGTTCTTTTCCATCCCCAGTAATAAATTTTTAATTTTCCCATTCTAAAATTCTCAAAACTTTCTCGGCTTTCAAAAATTTTGTTGCCGCAGTGAAACAGTGACTATTTAGGAGAAAAGGCTCCTGATTTCAGATGTGGAATTTTATTTCAAAATTTCAACTGATGTTGTGCAGTACGGTAGTATTCTAAGTATTGTGTGAGTACACTAAGCAGTTTGAGTGGCATACTACGCTGTAGAAGAGAACTTGGGGATATTCTAGATGAATTTGTTTGAAATGCACAATAGCTTACACAGAAGTGATGTTGGTATTACCCTGCAAGGGAAAGCTGCATGATGACACAAGGACTGGAAGTAAGAATACTCTCCTGAGTGAATGCTTTCTGTCTACAGAGCTATATGATAATTAGTTCCTAACTTACAATGAATGGCCTGTCTTGTCCTTCATGTTCAAGCTCTCAGCTCCCAGAAACTGATATTTCAGGCACAGCTCTTTAACCCAGTACCTGCCATCACTGGGCTATAGAAACATGTAAGACAAATTCTGTGGTGTAAGAGAGCTTTGTTGAGTTTAGTGTCATTTGTGCTGACTTTTTTCCTAACATCCATGTAGCATATTTCTGTACAGGAAAAGCAAAGTCTGCCAGAGGTTTTGCACCTGCTGAACTTAAGTTTTCAAGGAATCTTAAAGGGTTGGTGTTGCTCTGACAGCATGGGGGGGCAAATTCCCTGGTTGTATCTGTATTAGTATACTCAGAAGAGGCAGGGCTCCAGTGCTATCCCGTAATTAATGCTGGTTAATTTTCAGCATGCTGCCTGGCATGTTTCTGGCCCACACCAAGTAGCATTTTCCCAGGCAGTGCCCAGGCACAGCTGAAGGGATAGCATGTGCCAGGGACTGCTGCCAAGAGGCAGTTACTCTGTTTTGGAAGAGACTTTAGCTGTGAGACAGATAATGCTGCTTGCCCTGAGGAAGAGAAAAGAGGTTTTGGTCTCTTTTATTTACTAGTGTAAAAATGACCTCTGAGTACTTTAAAAATAAAACTTAATAGATATTACCAAATGGCCTGCTGAAATCTAACACTATATTAATTGGCTGACCCTAACCCCATTAAATCTTGTGATTTGTCCTTGATAAAGAAGCCATTAAAAACAACTTCAGGAGGTGTTCATCCACAGGATTTGTTTTAGCAGCCCATTTACTAGGGAAGGAGGGAGAAACTGTGTGAAACTTTAATAAGAAAAAAGACTCACGCAATCTGTCCTGGTGCAACTGTTAAGCATTTAGCTTTTTTGTGGCAGGTGTTGTTTGTTTCACAGATGTCCATCATGCTGCATCCTTTCCCAGGTACAAAGTTGGTATAATGCTCCTTGCATTCACAGTGGGACTAAATCAGAAGGACGTGAGAGGGGAGAGAAAATTAGCCATGTACAAATTGTGGATTTCAGCATAATTTCTGGAACTAGGGCTTGAACACGTTGTCTTAGTTAATCACCTGGTGAGTTCAGACACAAATATAAAGCTTATATTTGTACACACCAGCCTGTGTTTCAGCCACGTGCACTTCACTGAGATATGACCATGAACTGCAAAACAACTCTGGATGATCAAGTCCCTTTTTGGGTCTTCAGGCAAACCAGGCCTTTTGAAACCTTTTGAAGTCCTGCTTTTTTGATGGTGTGAGTTCTACGCACAGAAATCTGAGCCAGTTCCGAGAATCATGGATAATATGCAATCTTTATAAAAAGTGCTGTTCATTGATTGTTTTCAAAGACCCAGATTGCTTCTTTCCTAAATAAACTAAATTTAGACATGTATCTGTGGTACCTGTATAAGGACCCTACTGGTCCTACAAGTCCCCTGTGGCCAGAGAGATAAAATTTAACTGGGAGAAGATTTATTTCAATGCCTTCATTTTGGAGAGGCAAATTGTAGCCAAAATATTCCCAGAAAAAAGAGCACTATTGCCATTCCTATTTTCAGAGGGGACATAAAGGGACTCCCTCCTGGTCACTAGCAGGACTCAAACCTAGGAGTAGCATTTGATTTCCTTGAGACCTGTTTCCATACCCTCATGGCTTCTTTTTGGGGAGAAAACATTTATTTCTTCTCGTGCAGTTACACTGACCTTTCCTGGACCGTCATAGATGCAAACGCTGGACTGTGCAGGGCAGCTCCCATGTGCTGCTTGACAAGGGTCTATGGGCAGGCAGATTTGACCATCCCCTCTGTACCCTTCTTGACAGGTGCATTTGTGCTGATTTGGCCCCAGGTAAACGCAGTCAGCATTAGGATCGCAGACCTTTTTGGAGCATGGGTTGATAGCTTGTGAAAAAAGAAGTGAAGTAAATGAATCATTGCCCACAGCTCTAAAATTGAAGACAAGGATTTAACAGAGCACCTCCATGCCAAACAAAGCCTGGGCAGACTAAACTTTTCATAACAGCCAAGTCTGAAGTACTGTGGAGGCATGGAGAGGGAAGGGAGGAATGTGTTTATGCTAACGTAGCAACCAACTGTTTGCTTTTGAGCAGAAATGACCTCTTAACTTGGCAAATTGAGTTATAAACAGATTAAAACATGTAACGTGCTCATTAAAATATCACAACTATTTCCTTGTTCTCTGGCAGATTTTAACTAGAGAAGGTCAGGTAGGAGGTATGAGGTCTGTACAAGCTTTAAGCACATGTTAGATCAGTTGGAAAATATTTCTCGATACAATAGGCCAGCACTGTTTTCTTTCCGGTAATTAAACAATATAATGTCATCGGTTCAGCTGTATGGAAAACTGGCCAGCAAGTGCTTTAGCCTTCCACACTCTTCTACTTTCAGGACTGCACTAGAAGCTCACTAGTTATTTCCATGAACCTTTTTTTTGAGGCAATGGCACTTCTTGTTCTTTTTCAAAATCAAGCAGTGCTTGGAGAGCATCTTCTCACACCTTTGTGTCCAGGTTAGGTTAAGGTTAAGCACACATTGTGTCCAGAAGATGGCACACGCTGGATACACCTAAAAAGTGGTGCTTCTCACTGTTTTCCTCTCTTCTCCTCCCTTTCTTTCCCCTCAGCTGGGACTGATCTGAGCCAACATCTACTAAATTGTGCTTCCAGCATCAGATTAAACAATATTTTTTATTGCAATTTGTCTAGAAAGAAGAACTGGTACCATAAGACATAATGTAAGTAGAGAAAAGAAAATCTGGACTCTTATACAGTTAATTTGGGCATTCAATGGCAAGTTGAGGAGTCTATAAAGACACCTCTAAGGTAGACCTTACCTCTAGCTGAGATGCTGTTAGCTTTGTTTCATGAAAAACAGGAAAGCTAAAATAAAATTTACGTGCCTGTAGAGTTTGTGCTTGCTGATGGAACTGAGCTGCCACATGATGGATGCTCAATAAATATGAGCCCTTGGTTGCTGTTGTTGATTTTTATGGAAGCAAGCTATGAGGCTGAACTGTACCAAGTAGAGGGATGTGACAGCAGTGGATTTCTAAGCACTGATGACCCAGTATCCATGTTATGTGTTTCAAGGGTGTTTACTAGCTTTAGTCTGGTTGCATGGACTGAAACTTGTTAGCATTTGGATGGATGTGCTTCTGAAGTACGTTTTAGGATTTCATTTCATCCTGAAGGAATCTAGTTTGTGCTTTGGGATATGAACCCAAGAAAAATTAGATCATGAGATGTGGCTCAAAAGCACATTCCTTATCTGAACTATAACGCTAATGGTGATGTATTCAAAGAACTGGGGCAGACATGGAAATTACTCACGTTCACATCGTGCACTGTCCCCATGGAAGTTGGGCAGACATGTGCATTGCAGTTGTCTTCCATCCTCACCCGAGGCAGCGCACCTGGAGTTTGCAGGGCACCGCAGCGCCTCGCATTCGGATATCGCTGAGGGACAGAGTGGGACAGGTTAAGCTGTGCCTGCACACTGTGAGGCTTTGAGGCTCACTGTGTGTTTGGCTGCTTTTGCATGACTAACCCTAGACTGATTTATCCTTCCCAATTCTAACTGTTTCACAGCTGTTGAATACACCTCATATGGAAAACGATCTACTTACGCTGATCGCAGCGGAGCCCTTTGTATCCAGACAAGCAGGTGCACCTTCCATCCCCTGTAATTCCACTGTTGCATACTCCGTGAACGCAGTCACAAGCTACAGGGAGAAATGGATTTGCTTTACTGATTGGAAAGACATAATTAGTGGTTACTCATAGCAAAAAGTGTCCTGGCCAATAGCTTTGGCCAAACCAAGCTTTGACCCGAGTGCCTGACTTTACAGGCTTCCGTTACTGAGAGGATCAATACCTGCAGTTGCATACGTCAGTAAATAACACGCTAATTTTTGGAGGTGGTTAAGAGCCCAGGGTCTGAAAATCTTCAGGACGCACACTATAAGCACCAAACTGACTTGTTGCTAATGCCATAAAACTTGTAGAATTTGACAAAATTTGAGTCTGAAGCTAAAATTGGATATAATGTTTAACACAGACATCTTTACCTGCCGTTAACCTATTGCTTGTTTTTGCTTCAACTCTGTTTGTATCTCTCAAGCACCTCAAGAAGAGATGAGTTTTGTGACTTTTTTTTTCCCCTCCCTAAACAGAATTTTAGTTAAAAACATAATTAATCACTATGGAGGTCTCAGGCTTCTTTCTTCCTATATTCTCTCATTTCTAGCTATATTCTGGTTATAAACCCAGTGATAATATGCACACAAGATGATGCATTCACAGTCCAGGCAACTATGAGACCCTTCTATAAATAAGTTTTGAAGCCTTAAGTATACTCAAAAAGCTTTATAGTTATAACTGTTTGAATTATGGCAATGATGTTTTTTAGAAAGGCCATTTAGACTTATACTTGGAAAAGTCTAAAAGACGTACAGAATTGTGTTGCTGATTTCACGTTTAAGCTGCAGTGATGGAGCATATCCTCTTCCCTTTAAAAACATAGCCTGTGTCCATGCAAATCACCTGCACTAATTAATTAATAACTTCCTACCTGTATTAGTAGTCATAATATAAAAACCAGGAACGTCTAAGGTATTACTGAAAAGCAGTTAGCCACAAATGAACATTGTTTATATTTTATTTATTTTAGAACACTTGGAGGAGCGCAAATATCTGAAAGCTGAAGCGTAAAATGTTGCTTAAATTAATATGTAATTGAATCCTCCAGTAGCTCCTGGAAAATAATTACATTTATGATATTGAATTCATTCAAGTAGCCTATTTTCATGAAAATGCTGGCTCAGTTACATTTCTGTGTGTCAACACTGGCATCCAGTGGACAGCTGGTGGAAAAAGGGCCTTTGAGCCAGCAGTGGTGTAGGATTAATGTAGAAAGGCCAACAGAGATTATTTAAATTGACACCATTTGTGACTCTTTAGAAGTAACATTATGTAGATCTTGAGGGAAGAAAAGGGGTTTTATTTAGAGATAAACAACTATTACTACTTAAGAATAAGACTATTTAAAAAATGTTTTTCAGGCAGTTTTCTGGTTTTTCAGTAATTTTCAGCAAGGATCAGGAAGTTATAGTAGTAGAGACCGTTAAGAAACAGGCAAAAGTGGAAAACATAATATGTATATACACACTTGTGATACAAATACATTCTACAAAGTGCACACAGCTTTCAGACTTCCACTTTTAATAGGTGTACCGCTAATCAGTGAATTCGTCAACCACCCAACCCCCAAAATTAAACCAAACACACCCTTTTTCTCACTTTTGACAGAATTATGTATCTCCCTGGCACAGAATAGAGTGAAGAGCTCTCTTTCCTTTCCCCGTGTTCTCTGAGCAGCTCTTACTGGGAAATCTTTGGGCCCTCCATCCATTTCACTGTGATTTCTTAGAGTCTGAATACAGCTTTCACTCCCTTCTTTTCCCTAATCAAGTAAAGCAAGTTCAAACTTACCTGATGCACAGTCAGGACCAAATAAATCATCTTCAGAACATTTTTCACAGGCTGTCCCACCAAACCCTTTCTGTGAATTACACAATGGAAATCAAAACTTAAGTTTCTCATCTATCTCTAGACAGATAGGTATATGCTTAGCAGGCTGAAAACAGCATCTTTAGCTGCCAAAAGAAAATAACATGAAAGTTTCAATCAATAGCTACCACAATCTAGAAAACATTGTCTTTTGAACAATCTTTCCCCCACATCTTTTTTAAAAATAATTTGTAGATCTTCAAATCAGATATTCTGAATGTCAAGTTAACAGTGAAGTACTGTAATCAGGCCTAATGTCCAAATCAGGCTTACAATTGTTGGGTTGTATTTTCTGGCCACTTCTGCCTCTGTCTGTTTTTCCTGTGTCCCCAGAAGAGGACTTTTGATGTAAAGATGAACCAGTAGAGGGGGAGGTAGAAAAGATTAATTTGAATTGTTTCTTAAAAAAAAATCTATTTGCCTGAGGTTAAGCACTACATGTTGCACTCTCAGCAAAGGAAAAATGTATGGAGAGTATAGCCCCATGTATAAGTACTTTCTATTTAGGGCAAAAAGTTACAAGTAATAGCACAATTTAAAAAAATAGAGGAACTCAAAACACCTGTCTCAGGAAGGCAAGATGAAAGAACTTTTTAATAATTTCACCCAAACATGCTCAAGTCTGTAAAAATAATAGTGTGAAGATTAGTGCAATCTAAGCAAAAAATGAACTCCAAGCTGATCATCTCTGCTGTTTCCGGAATACTTTCCTTTAATGTATTTATACAGAGGAACACACATTATTTTTCAGCACAACTTACATGCTATTGTTGTATTTTTTGTTCATTTAGAAGAAAGGACGTACCTGACAAGTGCATGTTCCATTCCCAGTTATGCCCTGAGAGCAGCGTCCTCTCCCGTTGCACGGTGATGCAGCTCCTCCTGGGCATGCTGGAAATGAGAGTGTTTAAGGCATCAGTCACCTTGCTGTGATCCATGGGCTCCCCCTGAGCGCTACAGGTGACAGCCTTGGCAGCTGCAGGGTTTTGGGCCAGACAGGGACCCTGGGTGACTGCTGCTGCTTTGCAGCTGCCTGAATCTCTTCACTAGAATCTTAGCATCAGCAGAGACCATCACACTCTCTTGTCTGGGAATTTAGGCTAGTGACTGAAGTCAAAGGATTGAACAAAAAATAATTTTCTTTTTCTAAAATAGCATATGGTTTTGTCCCTGCTGATCTACCTCTGTCTGCAGACACCCTAAGCTGTTGGCTTTTCTGATACAAGTGGAGCTTGCCTGACCACTCCTGTGTGTTGGTATAACTCTGATGAATTGAAAATTTGCTCTCAGGATTTTATTTGATGTGAACTCATGCTTTTTTTTTTCCCCCCACCAAAAATTGCGTTTGCCTTACATGGAAAATTTTTCCTTTTCCCTGCTATCTCCATAAGACTGTGATAATTGATTCAAATGATCTCGGAAATTGAAATTCAGATATCTCACAACCAAATCCTGTCCAAGGAGCTGTGGTCACTAATCAGACTTGTGTGACAAAGGTGTGTTATGCTCTTCAGAGCCTCTGGTGCTAAAACTCTGGTTACAGGCAGTGGTATGGAAGGTGAGAGAGTCTGAACAAAAACCCCAGGCAGCAGGATGAGATAAGAAAAAATGACCATATTTCCAAATAAAAATAGTATAATTTTTTTTGTCTGAAAGGTTTCAAGATTCAAATGTTTGCTCAAAGATTGCGTATAGGAAATATATATTATAGTGGTTTTTAGTCAGATCATTCTGTCAGGTTTTCTCTCCTATAGGGATACCCTTATTTTTCACAATTGTCCTGCCCCTCCTTGGAAATGATGTATTAACTCTTGTCCATAAGCCTTTCCTTCCTGTAATTAGAACTCCCATTAGGTACCATAATTTTGATGCAGGTGGTATCTAAATGTATCAAACTCCTACTGGCCTCACAGGTACTCTGCTGTACCTTAGTGGTAGATTTATTGCTTATAAAGAGTCTCAGAGTTTGTTCTGTGTGGGTGGAGATGGGCAGCACCGGATTTATGCTCCCCTGGCCTAAATTAATCCTGATTTAGAGTATTTAGGTAATGTGGAAGTTTTAGTAAAAATTAATTTGATTTGGACAGAGTGGTGAGCAAATAAGTGGATGTGCATATGTCTGCACTTAATTCCACTGAAAGCTTTGGCTTTATACCAATCTGTTAAAATTTCTTAATTTATTCCTTAATGTAGCCTGAGGTCTATTGTATCCATGTAAGCTTCTTAAATTTAAAGATGAAAATTTTAGTGCTATTTACCTCATACATGCTGTTTTAAGAATTCAGGTTAAATAACTACAATTGAGGGAAAGTAATAAATACATATACTTTAAACTTTAAGGTGGCTTTTAGTGAATCTTGTTTTCTGGCTAC
>QWTY01007689.1:0-11633 GCA_008033365.1 Pseudorectes ferrugineus
AAAAAAAAACCATATCCACAATAGCTATTTGAAAGAAATATTTCACAATTTTCTAGAATACAAGAATTCTTGAGAAAATAAGGCAAACAAACCACATTGTATTTTAACTTATTAGCTTTCTCCTCAGTATTTGGTTTTTATCCTCCACAAATAAGGTAGTTTAAAACAGGCCTTTTTCTTCAAATGCATGTTTTAACACCAATCTACCATGAACCCATGCAGACTAGCTAGCAGGAAGGCAACTATTTGCAGCTCACTACCAAATGCATCCTCTGCTGAAATATAGTCCTGGCCACAGCCCCAGCGCTCCAGAAAAACACCATCCTCTAAAGACTGGTGAACCTTCAGATTAATAAACACTGAAGTACTATGAAATTTTCAGCTACTTTTTGCTTTTATGTATTCAAAACTAAGTGAACAAATCTGATTAGAATTCCTGACTGCACAGAACAGATGCACATCATTTTCTTTTCCTCACCATCCCATCACTTGGCAAGCACCAACTATCCAACACCCAGATCTAACAATATCCCTTCATGAAAGCGAAGTGGGTTGGTTTGTTGGGTTTTTTTTCATGAGGCATCTCTGCAGAAAGTTTTCAACAGTAGTTAATATGTCAGAAGGTCAAAGGTGTAAAATCTGCACTAGAAGCAGGAAAGCTGAACAGAAGTCCATTGCTGCCATTCCACAGCTGTGTAGAAATACCAAGTGTGTCTGTCAAACAGGGATTAGATACCATGGAAACCCAGAACCTCTGGAGGCAAACTTCAACTGAAAAGAATCCAGAGATTTATACTGAATGCTGTTGAAAAATAAGTTGGCAGAGAATGGCTTTTCTACCACAGTGAATCTCCTTGCACAAAAATAAAGTAATATGTAGCAAGCGAAAGTGTTTCACATGCATTTAAGGGATACTTAAATTATCTTAGTTCTCTTTTATCTAGGGATCTTTAGGCTATTGAATTTTTCAAGGTTTTTTAAAAGAATCTTGTAAGTCTGATTAAAAAAAACCCCACAAACCAAGTAAAACAATGGTGATCAGGACTTTGTGAAGGAAAAGAAAATAAAAACAATTTAATGTGTGTGTAGATAGATCTATATAGATGTGTCTCTCTGTCCATCCCAATGACTACTTCACACATAACATTTTACTTGCTCTTTCATTTTACATGGCTTATAATCCGGATTTAACCAACTAATTACACATTTAGTGCCACAACATACACATCTGCATTTATTCCCTATCGTTTCTATTGAGATGTATTCCTTCCAATCCCTCCCATAAACAGTAAAAGTAGAGCTATTAGTGAATATGAGAACATACCCGGTGTGAATGTGTGAACTCTTCTGGAAAAGTAAATGTTCTAAGACTACTGATACTAGAAGCATGGTCTTATTCTTTAAAATATATCCATTTCTCTCCACTTTTTTTGAAGGTTTCTTGTCTACTAAAGAATTATGCCACAATAATTTTGAATACTAGAATTTTGGTATGATCCAAACAGATACATGCTTCATATTTATTGTAAAATTATAAATTGGGCATTGTTTCCTAGTGTTCTTCCTATTGCATAATTATAGGACTTAATAGAGAAATTTGCCAATAAAAAACTGATGTCTCTAAATGCTAATAACAACAGTGGCTGGGACAAATATTTTCAAATCTTCACATATGAGTATAAAAAAAATTCTAGGGAAAAAAAGTTGTTAAAAGCTCACTCTAAAGCTTGTACACAACGAGGTATTGCAACTCTGATCTACTCCAGAACGTAGAAGTTACTAAAAACATTACCACCTATCATGTAGCCTTCTGTTTGTCAAATAGTAACTTGAGAACAGCTTGAGGCACTGGTTTAAATTCTATAAACAAAGTATAAAATCAGGTTTTCCTCCTTGAACACTTTCTAGATAGAAGAAACTCAGTAGCAAAAGAGAAGCATGTTACCCAGAGGTCACTCTAAGGGCGTGTTCTGTCTCCAACACAATCATCAGCACATGAGCCTTAATCACTTGACATCCACTTTCCTCACACTCCCCAATATTCACAGCAGTTCCATTACAGCTGGTAAAGTGTACATCTCTGCCTATTCCACTTGCATCTGTTAGGATTTGATGCATGTGAGTTTGTTTTCTTGAATCTGCTAGTATAATCTGCCTGTGTAATCTTGTGTATTAACAAACTGCGTATGTTTGCTTCTCCTTGTGTAGTTTCTTTTCTAAATCAAATCTCAGTGAGCACTCTACAATTTTAATATCGCACAATTTGGTGAATAACAGCTCCACAACTGCTTTACCCACTGCCTTGGTGACTCTGTAAGTGTTGGTCACTTCCAGCTCCCATCGCCTATTTCAGACCACTTTTAAGAAGTCTGCTTCCCCTTCCTTTCTGTAGCTCCCCTTGTGACCAACCAAAACTGCATACAGTACCCAACACATGGGCAGGTCCTGTGTTTCATACCATGATACTTCCTGTTCATTCTCACTGTATTCCCTGATGATGGACAATGTTGCATCGGGATTTGTTGGCAGCTGCCGCTAACCAACAGCTTCAGCAAACCACCAGTCACAGGTCATGTCTTTACTTAGCAGCAGCTGTATAGAATCAGTACAGAAAGTAGATTCTGATCACTCTTAAGTCGCACAGAACATACACAACAAGTAAACTGTAAAAGTAGAGGGAACAGGAAAGCCTGTAAAATTAGGAAATGTCACCAAGAGCAGACTCAATATTCAACAATTAGTTTCAGCTTCCATTTTAGCCTACATGCATTTGGGCTGCAAAATTCAATGTAGATTGAAAAATCTGAATATTACTCTAAATATGTTATACATATTTCACGTAAAGTACAATGGGAAAGCTCAAGCACAAAAGCTTCTTAAAGGCAATGCAGGAGGACACTATAACAATAAATTTATTTTATGAGGGAGTAACAAAAATGAAGAGGAGTTTCTTCCTGGAGATGCATTATGGAAACTGAACTCCTAAAGCAGCAAACAGTTTCACCTCAAGGCCATGATTTGAAAGAAGTAGGAAAGAAAGGACTCAAGTTTGCGTCTCCTGTCCCATGTATAAGTGTCATTGAAAATCCTTCAGAAAAACTATAAAAAACTTTAAAAGTCCCAAGTTTATCGACAACCCAGGAATTTTATTGCACGTATACTTAAATAAAGCCAGCCAAGCAGAACAGTTTCCTACTCAACAATATGACTCAGTAGCCCAAAATGAAATCATTAATTAAATAAAATATAAATCAGAGTATACTATTAATCAATAAGAGCAAACTCTAGTCTTATTAGCGGGTCAATCATGCTTGACTTTTTCAGTATAACTCATTTTCTTAGTAACTGGAAATGGAGTAGTTGAGCTCCTCAACTTACAGAGATAATACAGACAAATTTCAATAGCTTAAAAAAACCACCCACATACACAACACCAGCTGAACCCACTTATTGTGAATTGCAAGAACAGGCTCTACTGAAAAGATTTTCATTTTGATTTACAACTCACACAACAATAATAAACATTCAAGGTCCTTTCTTTAAAAAAAGCATGTTTATGTCCCAACAGGTAGTTGAGAATTTTTTCAACCCTACTGTTAAAGAGTGCTGACTGAGCATTTTAAAGCAATCCTACAAAATATGCGGCACAAAGGACAGTTCTCTGGACCTCTCAATTGCCAGAGTAGATGCACACATCAGAAAGCAGGCACTTTCCAGCAGGCTGGTTGTTTATAAGGCAGCTAAACAAAACAAAAAAGCAGCAGTCCAGGAATTTCACCTCTTTGGAAGACAGCAGAACATGACCAAATCAGTGCTATCACTAAATCATAGAAAGTATTTTCAGGAGGAAAAAAAAAAAAAAGTAGTAGACACATTGAGGCACGCAAGAAAGGAACATAAGCCACACCGTTCAACATCATCTGTGGCCCAGCACTGCAGGGCTTCAGTGGCCAGCTCATTTATTTGAATTACGCATTCATTCTAGAATTTGGAACAGATTTTAAAGAGCAAACAGCTTGTGCAAGTTTTTTTCCTAACCATTTATTCCATGTATTTGATGCAAGTCAATTTTACGACCACAACTCTGGAGATTCAATTAAGAGCCTTAATGCTTCAGTACATTCCTTGAAAAATACCTTAAGGACTGTTTCTGTTAAATTTCAAAATATGACAATTGAGTCATAAGTACCATGATCAAAATGGACAATTGGCCTCAGTATCAGCCAAGACCCCTATCCCAATTGTTTCATGTTTTACCAAAGGTGTCACTTATTCCTCAAAAATGACAAGCGTTAATTACACTAACCATTACCAAAGCAATGTTTAACCACGAGCAGGTGCCACTTTAAAAGAACCCTAAACTTCTTCCCTGCAGTAAGGAAACAACTGCTACTGTAAGTATCCCCTTTTCAATAACCTTTCCTCAAGGCTGCTCTACATAACCTTTTCAGATTAATCAGGGAAAAGCAAAAAGCATGTTCAATAGCTCAAGCTACATATACATCTTTACAAAGGGCATGATTCCGACCTCCCCTACAAGAACAATCAGTGAACATTTATAGGATTATTTGCAACAGGTTCAAATTATTGTTCAAAGCTAAAACAGACAATCTGTGTTTGTGAATATCTTAAGTTACCCTGCAACGGTGGGGATACCAAATTTTTCTTCACTTTTTTACAGGAAATTCGCTTTTTACAAGTAAGAAGGTGACAAATCTCTGCCAAGCACCTTGTAAGTAAAGAAAAAGAAAGATGGGTTTACAAACAAAAATAAAGCAATATACAGCTTATTAACCAGATTTTATTGTGTCTACACCACTCAAAGTTTGAAGGATTTTTTTCTAAATTGTTCTGTGCATTCCAAACACAGCTGGAGGCACAGCCATGGATGAGGTTGTGGGGGGACGACTCAATATCTAATGTTTTGGCTATGAAGTGGTTGAGGAATAAGTTAGACTATCTCAGTTTTAGGCTAATCTTAGCCTACAATAATGGAAATAATACTTAAGTGGAATAAACAGTTAAATGTTAAAATGGAAATATATTTTTCACTTTCACTGTAAATCAGACATGCTCTGAGTGCGGGCTGTGCCTGACAAGATTAAAGTACAAACCAGAAAAAGTTAGTCATTCTCATTAAAAAGCACAGCTGGTGAAGGGGGTGCCCAATTTACTAAAATCAGCTACTTGTGACAGTACTTGCCCAGGAAGTGGGAGACCTAAGCCTGAGGCAGCTCAAACCCACAATCTTGGCTCTGCACTAGTTCAGTTTCAGTAGGAAAAGTTGGCAGAGCCTCTCCAGCCTAACAAGTTGCCAATTTTTTTTCATTCTTTTTTCACTCAATCTCTTAGGATTCCTTTTCTTCTTCATTTGAAAATGGCGTCCTGATTTGAGTGTACCGGTATATGTCCATTTGTTCATTCTCCTTTCCAAAACAGCTAGAAATCTAGAGGGAGTTTGAGGCTATGAAACTTTAGAAAATACTGAAATCTATGACTAAATTGAACACTGAGGTCTCACAAAGTTAGGTGTGATGACATTACCGGTTGCCAAATCTTCCTTGTTTTGTCAACACTGTTGCTGGGAAGAAAGTTTCAAAATATGCCTATAATTAGCCATTTGTCAAAAGTAACTCATTTTCCCCATCTAGAAGACTGCTACTAGCATTTTGTTTTAATGTAGTGCTTGATTTCTGAGATTATCCTGATGTGGTCCCTACCACATTTTTCAGATACAAACAAGCTGGGAAAGGGCTTACAGTTTCTCCTTTTTAAAGTACCACAGAAAGAACATCTAGTTTGGCCACAACACAACTGACTCCTGCTCAGAACCCTGCTATTTGAAGTCATTTTATTCACATTACTGAACTTTCCTAATAGGATTAGAAGACTTACTAGATGTGACATGCATGCCACAGCCTGAAGCTGCCTTTTTACATTACGTGACTTCGTGTCACTGCACAGATGAGGTACCTCTTTCTTTGGGCTTCCTGCATCTTTCAAGAACCTAAAAATCCCCCAGTTTCACAAGACAGGCTCAGCCACACCAAGATCTTGCTGCCACTAGAAAGGCCAGTCTTGTTCCCAGCCTCTCCATCTGTACTACCTTTGCACAGATCCAACTTTAGATTCAGGCCTACCAAGACCTTTGGTGAAAAACCTGAGTGGAGCAACCCAGGTACATTTTGCTGGTTCTGCATACTCTTCTTTTTTTTGTTGTTCAGTATGGCAAAACTGGTGCTTTATAAAACTAAGCCAATTTGTGTGCAAAATTGCTTAGGTCATTCTATGCCCACACCAAAAAGAAAAGAAACTGCCCACATAAAAGCCCAGAAAGTTACTGTAACCACTGATATTCCTGGTGAACCAGTAGGCCAGGGTTTCCTCCTATGAATCAGCCACAGAGCAGGGTGTTATGTCAGTGGCCCTCCAAGAGATTCAAAAATCAGATAGTAATGGCAACACACAGTTAAACCACCCTGCTTTAAATTTATACAAAAAGTATTGTACCTGTCCAGTACCTCAGCACCTTTACTTAGGAGCAACATACAGAGAGATTTGAAGCTTATTTCCTTGGTTGCATAAAATGAGAAAGTATTTAGAAACTCAACTAAAAAGTGAAAAAAAAAAAGTAAAATGTAGTCCTTTAAGTATTAACTGCATCCCTACTGTATCTGCAAATTTCTCAACATTTATAATTTTTCTTCTTTGTTTGTGGCAGGATTCTTCATAAAAAAATAGGGAAAAAACTTTTTTTAAAATATTAAAGCTATTCCTTTAAGAAAAAAACTACTGTTTAATAGAGAAATTTGTCACAGGTAAGTGCTACAAAAATAAATTAAAAATTTAGAATGTCTATTATTACATTCCAAAAAAACAACTAAGATGCAAGGACAGATCATCGTCTGAAAGCGTCATTTACCTTATTTCAGAAGATCCTCATTTGCTTTTCTAAGCTATTAAAAGTCTGTACTAGGTGTGTCATGTGCAAAAAGTCAGTGCAATGAAAAATTTTTTCTTCTTACAATTGAAGCTCATATCACTAAAAATATCAGTGCAACTGTCACAAGCAAACAACTGTAACACTTATCAGTTAATGCATCTTTCCTCAGTACTTTTCAGTATTATAGACTTAGCCCTCCAGATGCAGAATTTTATCTTCAAGTTATGACATCACCTCATATCTGTGGAAAGCAACAGAATTTCCCTAAGCTAGCTTGAGCTGTTCAGTAACACCCATTACGTAAGATTTTTCCTAAGACAATAAATACTGTAGAAAATACAGTAGATATATAGATATAAGCTAATGGTCTTACATCAAAGCCATAGAATTACCTATATTTGGGGGTTTATTTGCCAATCACTATTAGGCTCAGTCCTCTGAAAAGAAAGAAGGAAGAGATTTTTCTTTGTTCACATTTCCTGTGTAGGTTGACTTTCATGAGAGTTACAAAGACAACTTGACTTTGATCAAAGGTTTTTAACCAAGTAACATTGGGAGAGTAAAGAGTCAGCAACAATATAGGTAATAGATACAGAAAATAAAGCCTTATCCGAGTCTGTGTTTTGCTATAGTGTTTACAGTACGAATTTTCATCTCTTAGCCCCATTTCTATAAGCACACACAACTTACATTCATACAAGATTGACATCCCTTTTAAAAACCACAATTTCTTTACCCCCGTATAGTGCTGTACAACAGCAGGCTGCCATCAGAGTCTTGCCTCACACGTCACTTACAAACCCCACCAAACCCAAGTGCTACAGTGGCATGGCAAGTTCAGTAAGAGCTGAACTGACATCTCTGTGGACAGCTGCCTTTGGCTCCACCCAAATCGGTTTGTTACCTACCCATTTTACCACTTACCTATTCAGCTCTGACCAAACCCTAAGTCAAAGACTCAAGACTACCTGACCACAAATTGGTTACCCAAAACTTTAATCAAGACAGACTGGTTATTATAATTTGTGAGCAGTACAGCTTGTAAGTCCTGCAGCCTTCAATACAATTTCTGTGCCTAAATCACTCACATGCACGTGAAGCACTCCCTCATGATTCAGTTAGCTGGAAAACCACATTTCTAAGTAAAAGAGGAAATCTCGAGCTTTAATGCTGAGTTGCTCTCTCAGTTTTATGTGCTGCAGAAAACAGCTGCATTTCCTTTTCTTTGTTTCAGTACAGATTCACAAAGCATCATTCCAATCACTTTTCCTGCAAACAGGCTGGGCTAGAAGCAGACATTTCAGACAAGATAGTAATGTTATTAAGGTCAGACGACAAAGAGCTCGAAGGTAAAAACAATCAGGAGAATGATTACTGAAGAATTTTTATTATAATTTTCCTAAAGTTGATGCCTTATCCAACAAAGAGCAGAATAGGGGAAGAAATAGAAAAAATACAACAATAAGTAAATGATACAGCTGAACTGACTTATACCTGCAACGAATGTCAAATGTAAAATTTAAGACACATTTAGCAACAGGAATGCAGTCATGCAAGTGACTAAGGAAAAGAAAAAAGGAAGTAAAGCAAGACAACAAAGGTTGGCTAATTTACTCCTAATGTCATACTCCTGGCAGAGAAGCATGACAAATTCTTACCCATCAATTATTTGTCTTTTTGCCCTGCGAAGAGAGACAAAACAGGAGGGGCAGAAAGCAATACAAATCACACATGCCCGCGGCAGATAGTTACGTAATGCTGACGTACTGCCTGCTCTTTGCTCACAACACTCACTTTGCTGCAATTCCAAGTACCAGCTTTTAACAGCTGCCCGGTTTGAACACTTTTAAACTGCTTTGTAAATAAAATGTAGACACACAAAGAAGAACAAGATACATTTATGAAGCTTTAGAGCTATCTCCAACAGAGATAAAAATAAGAAAAACTGAGGCTTAGCTTTATGATGAGACATTTTCTGTTTCATAAGAAGTCATAAAATTGGCTTTTTGTAATAAAACTCAAAACTAAATTGCCTGTCAATCTAAAGTCTGATTTAGTTTAACTTACTTGAAGAAACCACAAATAAAAAGAGAAAGATAGCTCCTTCAACTTCACTGAAGTGCTACTGCCGGGAACAGAAACACAAGTCAGTAATTCTTTTGATAATAATATATACCTAGAAATCTTTACATTTAGAAGAGAACTTGCCCTGAATAGAGTCAAACAGATCAGCTAGAAATAAAGGCAGAATGGGTACAAGCAGGGCCAAAAAGTGTTTATTATTAATCATGGGAGAAAGAAAAAAAGCAAAAAAAATACAGTGAACACAGCAGAACAGGCCAGATTTCATAAAACTAAGTTCACAAAACATTCATAAAATGTGATATTAGCCATATTTAGTCATTTTTTTCCTATATTTTATATTTAAAAACTAGGACACAACCATAAAATCTGCAATGATCTATTGCTTAGTACCTATCACAGCCATTATGTAAGCAAATACATCACAACACTTAAGATCACATGCTTGAATAATCAGCTGCTAATTAAGTATATCTGCAATTGCCTTGTTCCTTCCTTTCTCTGACCCAAAACAGTAAGTAAACAACATTAAAAAAAATCTCAATCTCCAGCAGTCATATATAACAAAGAAAGTAAAACAATATACTCCTTCTATGGGACAGTAATCAGTAAGGCTATGTTTTAAACTCTAGAGCACATCAGACTGATTTCCAACAAATGACTACACAGTTTAATATACACAGCAAACTGAGGAGGCCAACTCATTAAGATAAGCCCTTTTGGAAGGCCACACCAAAGAGTGTTTACCCAAAGCTGGGCATCAGCACCATCACTGGAAGTTCCTAACAAGCATTAGATAAAAATATTACAGAGACAAATTATTTCTTCATGTGTTTTTTTTGTACTCCTCCAAGTAACTAAATTAAAGTTTCCCTTCTACCTGTCTGACCTTTAATAACATATGCTTTCAAGGCCTTTTAAAACATGCCCAGGTTACCTCAGGCCTCAGGGAAGATATTGTTTGTAGGCTCTCGAGAAAATGCTCTGCCAGCATTTTCCTTCTCTGTTGCAGAGAAGAAGGAATGACTTTAGGACTTCTACTGATTTCAAGTTATGGAAGCACGGTGCAAGAAAAGAAGTGTGCTGGAAAGCACTGACCCATAAAGCAGTTGGTGACCAACTACCATCCTAAAGGCACACGTCACAGGGTGCGTGGTGTGTTCATCAGCTCTATGACAATCCCTGTATCTAAGTGCCCAAAAGCATACAGAAATTGAAAAGACTATCCAAATAAATATTCCAAATACAATAAAGGTGTTCCCTATTATTTTTTCTTAAATCATAACCTAGGAACAATCTGAATGTAAGTACCAGTATTTACATATGCACAGAAGTAAGTGTGATTACTTCTGTGGACATTCTTTACACTGCTCAAGCTGTAAAACACAAACATTAAGATACATAATTCAGGACTTAGCTGGAAGATTGCAGTAGAAATCTGAATCACAGAGAGTAACAAAGATTTCAGACTTCCTTATCTTTACATTCATAGCAAAGTCATAAACTACAAGGAACTTAAGGATAAAATTGAAACTTTTGAGGAGATTGACTGCACCTAAGTCATTTTTGCACCCAATAACCAGAAAAGCTTATATATTTTGAGTATAATTGACATTAAGCTAATGACTGCAAGATTTATGTAACTGACATTAAACTAATGACTACGAGAAACAAACAGGACACTCAACTCAGGCGGGATTAAAATCTTTGTATTCTAAATGATTACTTGTGTGATTAAGTTCAGGAACGAAAGAAAAATTGGTCCCAGTGACCCACAAAGCTGCAGACTGTTCTTGAGAAGAGTGTGCTTGTGCATGTGCGTATATACAAACACACACACACTGAAGGTCAGTCCCCTCCCTGCATTTTACACTTCCCTCCCTCCCTCTAATCTTCACACGGGCCTTGCACTCTACCCCTGTGCCAGACAGCTACGGGCTATTAGAAATCCCAAGGTTTCAGAGGTTCGCTCCGCGGCACGTACGCAGCCGACACAAGGACCCCTGCCCCTTCCTCCCCCGGCTGCTCCGCACTGGCGCGGCGCGCCCCGCTCTCCTCCTCGGCCGCGCTCTCCCAGGAGCCGCCACCCGCTCCCGGCAGGGGGAGGCGCCGGGGAAAGCCCGCCGACCCCGGGCCGGGACCGGCCGCACGGGAGGCGGCGGGAGGGGAGAGGGAGGCGGCCAGAGGCGGCTTCCCGAGCAGGCCGGGCAGCCGCCCCCTCCGAGGCCGGAGCCGCCGCGGGGGCCAGGGGGGCAGCCCCCGCCGCCCGAGCAAGGCCCGGCTGTCAGAGCCCCTCCGTGGGACGGGCCACGCTTGGCCCCGGTCCCGGTCCCGGTCCCTGCCAGACCCCCGCGGGAGGGAGCAGAGGCGGGGGCGGGGGGAAGGGCACCCTGGTCGCACCGTGCCCCGCCGGCCCGAGGGGGCGGGGGGAGGCGAGCGGGGCCTCGCCGGGGACGCCGCACTCACCACTTGGTAGCGGCTGACGGGCTGGTGGTGATCCATCCTGGCCGCCCGCCGACACGCACGGGCGCGGCCGCTGCTCCTCCGACCTGGCGACGCCTCGCTCGGTCCGTCCTTCCCGGCTTCCTTCCTTCCTTCCTACCCCCGC
>QWTY01007693.1:0-22824 GCA_008033365.1 Pseudorectes ferrugineus
CACTTCCCTGGGGAGCCTGTCCCACTGTCAACCACCCTCTGTGTGAAAAATCTTTTCCTAATATCCCACCTAAACCTCCCCTGCTGCAGTTTCACGCCATTAATATAATACATTTAATAACAGTGCTGCTTGCAGTGGTGTGTATGTGTCAGCCTAATTCCTCCTCAGTTTTTGGACTGCATGAAGGAGGTCATCAGTTTCCCATCAGAGGTTATACATGTTTGTATATTCTGTACCTGTGTGCACGTGAGTGCTGGGGGTGGCAGGGTTTACCTAGAAGCTGTTACAAGCATGGTGGTATTTATGCTGAGGGGAATGCCTTCACCCAGCTGTTGCGTGTGTGTTACGTTTGTGTGAAGCAGGGGTGCAGGAGGTGTCTGTTCAGGTGGGAGTGGAGGTTTCAGAGCACTTCCATTTGTTCTTGCAACCTCTGTGCGTGCCGGTGTGACGAACGTGGTCAGCTGGCCCAGGAACATGTGGGTTTGAATTGGGCCTGGGTAAATGTAGACATTGGGGCAGGCTTCTAACTTCAAGGTGGCTTCTGAACAGGAAGCAAATAGTCTCCCAGTACTCAGATGGACCTTGAGACATTTCTGAGCAAGGCTGTATGATGTGGTTGCCTGGAATAGCAGGAGGCTGGATTGTACATCCCAGGAAGCCAGCTCCCATCCAACGTCCCTAAGTTTTTTCAGCTGTTGCATGTGTGCATGTATCTGAGTGAGACAGGCGGTCCCTCCACTGCTGTGGTGAGTGTGAGGGGTGCATCGTGTCCCTTCAGTTGTGGTCTTGCATGTCTGTGCAGAAATGATTTGTGTCTGTCACGTGTGCTTCTGCTTTCTGTGAAGGGACTGGGGAGTAATTTCTTAAGAATGACCCTGTGTTTGGTAATGTGGTTTCCTAGCAGGTATTGCCTTTGTGAAGTATTTGGGGGCCAAGCTGTGGCTGAGTCCCCGGCACCTGGTGCACATGGATGCTTGTTTCTGACTGTGAGCAAGATCTCCATTGGCGATGGCACGTGTGGGTTTGGGGAGAGGGAGCTGGAAGGTCTCCCAGACGTACATGAGGGTACATGGCTCCGGGTGCATTCCGAGGAGCTGTTGCATTTCTGCGGTGGTGATTTGAGGAGGTGTATGACAGACAATCTCCCCAGAGCAGTCACATGCGTGTGTTTGTGTGTGGATGAAAGGTTTTCTCCACCTCCTGTTACGTTTTTATGTGTCAAATTTTTTTAGCAAATACCACAGGGGCTTGTATCCAGGTGTGGTTTCCCATGGCTGTTGCACATACCTGTGTCAGTAGGTGTACAGCTGGTGTGTGTGTGTGTTCGTGTAGCTCCTCAGGAGCTGTTGCTTGTAGCTGTGTCGTTCCTAGGAGCTGTTGTGTTTTCATGTGGGTGACTTAATCCTGAGAAGCTGTAGCCTCTGTGTGTGTGTGTGATTGCCCAGCAGCTGTTGTTTGTGTGTATTCCTGGGAAGCTGTTGCGTGTTGTGTGTAGCTCCCGAGCAGCTGTTGTGGGGACCTGTGTGTGTGTGTGTTTGTGTGTGTGTGCAGTTCCCAGCAGCTGTTGTGGGGAGCTGTGTGTGTGTGTGTTTGTGTGTGTGTGCAGTTCCCAGCAGCTGTTGCATGCGTGTGCTCATGTCTCCGGTGGAGGCCCACCCCTTTCCGCCTGCACCGGAGCCGTGGCTGTGCGGGCGAGGAGAGCTCGGAACTGGCTCCATGGGAGAGGGTCCTTTGCCTGTCAGAGCCTTCCCAGCCGGGAGAAGCAGTGCCGCCGGCTCTGGTCCCAGAGCCCTATCAGCCGAGCCTGTGGCGAATTAATCACTCGCGTTTTAAATGCCAATACAGCCCTTTCTGCCTTCTTCCCCCAGTGATGCGGATGCGGCGAAGGCAGCAAATCCTCCGGCTGTGCGTGCCCTCCCTGGACTGCTGCTCCATCCCCGCCTGTCGTGCTCGCGCGTGTGCGTGGCCGGGAGCGCTGCCTAGGTGCGGCCGGGAATGAGACAGCTGTGGGGCAAGGAACGCTACAGCTCCAAGGGGTGACACGAGGGGGGGATACCCCCCCCACAGACACACATCTGCAGGGCTGCAAGTTGCTTGAGGACCGGGGTCTTTTGTGCCTCCACTCCATCTCTGTCATGCCCCGTATGGAAGCTGGGAGCAGTCGCCCCTCCAGAAGCAGGTACGTGTGTGTGTGTGTGTGTGCGTGTGTGTGTGACACGTTTTTGTGTGCAGTCCTTGTGCTGCTGCCTCGCGTGTCCTCGGCTCCCGGCTGCCGTCCGTGTTGCCTCTCGGAGAAGCAGCTGAGATTGGAAAAGGGGGAGAAGGGCAGGATGCATGGATTGCCCTTTTCCTCCAGCTTGTGCACGCACTCCCTGGGGGTTGGATGCCTCTGATCTGAGGATGAAGGCGAGGGGTGAGTGCAAAGGGGATGGGGAAGTGGCCCAGGGTGTGTGTGTGTGTGGGGGGGAGATTATGCCTACATGGGGCGATGGGAGGGAGGGAGAGAGGCTTGGAAACGGGTCCTGTGTGTGTGTGTGTGTGTTTGTGTGTGTGTGCTCCTCTTGCTTAGGATCGGGATGCTGAATAGGTTCAGGGCTTGCTGCACACAGCTGGGTTTGACCCGTCTGCATCTATTCAGACCTTGCAAAAGGAGGGGTTATATGTATATGTGCATATATCTATGCCTATATCTGTATCTATATGTGTGTGTGTGCATCCATGTACATATATAGGTATAGCTATAGGTGGATGTCTATACCCCCACACATACATGCATGTGCATGTACAGACGGACAGACAGACCTCTCTGTGTGTTGCCTGCAGTTATGGGATGGAGAAGGAGCCAGTCTCATGCCTCAGCCCCCCGCTCCTTGCCTCTCTGCAAACTTTGTCGGGGAGCCTCTGCGGACAGCGGTGTGTCTGTGTCTGTGTGTCTGTCCGTGTGCGGTGTGTGAATATTCGCCTGGTTTGCATGCAGGGGAGTGAGTAAATCTCTCCTCTGCTCTTACACTGCTCTGCTGGGAGACTGGCTGGCTGCAGAAAAGTCATTGCGTGGTGTCTGTCGGGTGTGTGAATGTGTCTGTGGTGGTGGAGCGAGCCGGGTATTTATGTAGGGCCCAGGACAGCTACCCGAATGCATATGTAAGTGTATATGTATTGCCTGCAGGGTGTCTGCATGCCCGTTTATTCCACCAGAGAAAGCATGCCCACATTTTTATGCATAAGGATCTTCCTGCTTTGGGGCATGGGATGGGGGGGAGGAGAAGCTGAATGAATGAATGGGAGCAAAAGGAGGGGGAAGGAGGAGGGGTGGGGGTGGGGGAGAGAGACGAACAGGCGCATCCTATTCTCATCCCAGGACAGGCAGGAGTGCACAGCTGCTGCTGTTCCCATTCCAGGGCTTGGACGTGGCTGGGGAAAGGCAGCATAAATCAGCTAATGCTGCAGGAGGCAGCATATTCGGGAGCTGCTGTGCGTAATGCCCTCTCGCGTGTGTGTGCTGGTGTGCCCCAGCCCTGCACGCCTGCATGCAGCACACGCGTGCGTGTCCCCTGCCCGAGTGTGCACAGAGCCGGGCTGGCCGTGCATCAACACCAAACATCCTCTCCAGCGCCCAGGGAAGGGCTTGTCTGCGATGGGGAGGAGAGCATCGCTCCTGTGCTGCGGGCAAATACATCTTGCACGGCCCGCGGTCCTTTGGCACCCGCTCTGGGCTCACACGAGCACCGTGGGTGCAAACAAAAGGGGTGCACATGTGCAGGCCAGACTTAGGGGCTGCTCCCCTTCCTTTCCCCTAGAGGCTGGAGAGCAGGACCCTTCTCCCCAGTCTGGAGGTACAGAGCTATAAACCAAGCTGTGGAGCAGGGAGAGGATTGCTGAGACTGGAGGGGGGGGGGGTAAAGATTATGTAGGGAGCGGAGGGGGGGGACCATGCCACTGGAGGGGGCCTGGGGACTGGGGAGCCTGGCTGCATTGCATGCTGCGAGCCAAGGAATTTGTCATGCACAGAGAGGTGGGAGGGAGTGGGAGTGTGTGTAATGTTGGGGAGCTGGGGTGGAGGGGGAGAAAGGAGGCTGTGCTGGGGTGTGAGGGAATTTCTGGTGAGCCCTACCTCCCCACACCCCCCTTCCGGGTCCCCACACATCCCGTCACTCCTGGGTCCCAAGAAACGCAGCCTGACAGCATCGCTAATATAATATTCAAAGGCAGCTTCATTTGCATGGAACATGCATTATTAATATATTTAAATACAGCCCCCCTCTCGCCTCCCCGCTCTGTGCAGACCGTACCAGCAGCAGTGAGGAAGCTGCAGGGAGTGGAAGGGTGCCGATGCAGTGCCAGGGGTGAGAAGCAGACACTTCAATCCCACTGATTTCCCCAACCTAGAAACCTTCCCCCCCAACCCCTTCCCCATCTACCAGCCTCCTCACCCCACTATTTTCCTTGGGGGGTGATTGGCTTTCAGGGCACCCAACCCACAGGCACGCAGATCTGTCGGCATGAAGCAAACTGCCTTCGTTGCTTTTTCCCCATCAAAAACTACGACACCAAGGGAAGAGCTGTGGATGCACGGCCTTTCCCGCTCTTCACCCAGCTCCAGGCAAAGTGGGTATTTGGGAATATGCTGTCTGATCCGCTGCACTGGTGCAAAGCTACGCTGTGGAGCAGAAGCCACTTGGAGGGTAGAGAGGGCGTTTGGGAAAGGGGGGCATACAGAGGTGTAGTTTTTGCTGGGGGGCAGCTTGCGGTTAAAATTGAAAAGGTAAAAATCACAGGGAAGGCAGAAGGGAGGGAAGCATAACTGCGATGATGCCCGCAATGTTTCTTCTTACCTGGGTCATGTCAGAAGCCAGATGCAGCTCCAGGCAGAGTGCAGCTGCCTCATCTGACCCTCTTGAAGAGTGGTGAAGAGCTCTGCCCACCTGGGAAAAAAGCTACTGGTCATATCAGGGCCTGTTGAAACCTCCCAGTGCTGTTATCAGCTGTGTCAGAAAATATCAGCACATTTGCTGAGGGAGAGAGACCTGGCTGCTCTCTCCTTCATCCTAAACACTGTGGGTTTTTTTCCCTTGGTCCCCTGTAAGCTTGGACCTGGGCTAAGTTGTTTCTTTTATTAGTGTGAGGGAGGGCAGAGGACATGCAGGGAACACCTCTGTCCTCACACTCTTGTGAGCTCATGAGGGCCGCCTTGCTCTGCTAAAGGGATGTGATGTCCCAAAAAACACTTGCAGCCCTTGCCCATGCCTGCGCACCAGAGTAGGACAGGAGCAGCTTAGGTGCAGAGCAAATGTGTTCCAGCAAAATATCCCCTTTTCTGGGAACAGAGGAGGTTTTGCTTTTCTCCTTCATGGAGGAGCAGAGCTGTCCTGAGCAGTGAGGGATCCCAGGCTGCTGGCAGCTGTGGGGAAAGCTGGAGTTTGCTCTGCAGGTTCTGTGAGTGAGGATTGCCCAGACTGGAGTTACAGCAGGTGCTTGAGCAGTTCTGAAGGAGCAGAGCTCAGTGTCCCCCAGTGCCTTTCCATGTGGGAAGAGGGTGAGGGAGGACATGGAGTGAGCCACTGAAGGGGAGGCAAGCTGAATGCATGGGAGCCACCTCCTGTGCCGGGGTAGCAGGGGGCTGAAATCCTTTCAATGGGCTGAAAGGGGAGAAAGCAGACCTCAGGGAGCAGACCAAGGGGCTGTGACCCACCTCCAGCCCTTTCTCTCTGCTGGGTCACGATGGGTTTCTCACAGCTGTGAACCAGATGAGTGCTGTATTTAAATCCCCAGATGAGTCAAGCTTGACACTTTGGAGGTGACAATGACTGTGGGACTGCTGTTGTGTTTGCTTCAGTGGTGAGATGGGCTGGCAGCAGTTACAGCCTCACTTCAGCAGCCCTGCATTTGCGCCCTGACTTTCCTGTGCTCCCCAGCTGGTGTTGGTTTTGTGCCTTGCTTTGCCCTGACCTCCTCTTCAAGGGTCTCCTGGGTAGCTCAGGGGTACACAGCCATTGCCTGAGATGAACCGCTTTCCTCACCAAATAATTTTCTGTCACTGAGGAGAAATGACCTCATTTTCTCAACACTCATAAGCCAAGAGGAAACCCAGTTCCAGCTGACCAGCTGAGGTACAGAAGGAGGGAAGGGCAGTTGTCACTCTTTCCATGGCACTTTAAGAGGTGGGAAACAAGCTACCAGGAGTCAGGTTGAGGTGAATGACTTGACGGTTTTGTCCCCAGATGTTGCCACTTGCAGGGAGTCTTTAAAGGTCCCCAGGCACCACTGGTTTGGGGAGTCTCAGTGGCTACATGGTGCCCTATAGCATAGCGTCAGATGCCACGGAGATAGGCATGGGATCAAAATCCCACAGGTGAGTCTGTTCTGCTGGGTGAAGGTGAAGCCCATTCTGTGCTGACCTGACTGATGTGCTGGGGCTGTTCTTTCCCGTCTGCAGCCACTCTGGGGAGTGCATCTCCAGCTTTTCAGCCCTTTAGCACAGAATTTCATTCCAGGTGATGCTCTGGGGAGCTGATGGTGCAGTATGAATTTCACAGAGGTGAGAAGCTGTGTCTGGGGGCCAAGAATTCGTGTTCTTCTCTATACACTGACACTCACAAAATGCTAATACCCGTCTGGTTTTGGTAAGCTGTAGGGGAAAGACTGTTTGCAAGAAACTGTGGGTTCTTTTGACTCCTGTGGATGTCTGATAGCAGAGAGATGTAGCAAATACATCCTTGTGAGGAAGGATCATCAGTAACATGACTCAGGCAGGGGGTCACAGAGTAGGGGGAGGGATCCCTAGCTCTGCCACAACTGCCCCGTAGAGAGTCCCTTTCTTCCCCTCTGTGCTCCTCAGCTTTCACCTCACTTCTGAATAGCTTTGGTGATAATGTAATCACCATGGAAGGGTCTGTAGATATGAAGACTCCATCTCAGTATGATGCATGTGCTACCAGTTGCCTTAAGGCAAGGTGTCATATGCTTGTATTCATTCTTTCCATGGCTCATAGGCTCAATCTGCAGACCAGATGGGTTAGAGCTGCCTGTGTATTTTTAGGCTACTATGAGGACTCCATGAGCAGCTATCTTTCCTCTGGGAGTGTTGGTTTATGCATGAGAACATGTATGTTTGTGAGCAGGGAGAGCACCATTTTCTGCTAGACTTTGTCCTGTTCTCTTGTATGCACAGGTTACGCGTGCGTGCCCAAAGTCTCCACGCACATGTGTGTCCTTCCTGCCTCCTGGTGTTATCCCTGTGAGTGTGTTCCTGGGTGCACTCGTGTGTGATGCAGGTGATTGTATGGGGGTTTGTTCGTGGAGTGAACACGTGTGTGTTTATGTGTGTGTGCATATGCACCTTTTCCATATCCAGGACCTGATGTCTCTTCTCAAGGTGTGTGTGTGAGGGTTTGCAGCCGCATCCCTTGTTCAGCTGCAGGACATCTGTCCCACCTGTCCAGGTGTCTTCCTCTCCCCACCTCTCATGAGCCTGCTTCTTCCTCTCCCTGGGGAGACAGCCTTGAGTTGTATTACCTGGTGCTACATGTATGAAGTGAGACAGCTTTCCTGGCATCCAGATACTCAAGTACACCCAGAAACATCAAGCCCTGAAGCACAAGGGAGACCGAATTCATGTAATTTCGAAGGCCTTAGTAAGATCAGTCTGGAAAACCCAGGATGCAAACCTGGCTGCTGTGCTAGCTGAACGAGGGTGATAAATTGGAGTGAATTCAGAGAAGAGCAGTAAAAATTGTGAAAGGGCTGAAGGTACTTATTTATGAGGAGAGATTAAAAGAACAAAATATGTAGAGCTTGACTAAACGATGATACGTAACAGTTTGCGTGTATTGAGGACTGTAAACACCAAGGAAAGGAGGAGACTGTTTAAAGTGGCAAAAAATGGGCAAAGTCAGAGGCATGGATGAAGCTGAGCAAAGAGGAAAATATTTGTCTCTTGAGGATACATGCAAGCTTGCTGTTGTGAGTGCTCAAGCCGTCTATGAAATAGAGTGGCAGGTTCATGGAGATGGAACTGCCAGCAGCAAGGAAACGTGGTGGTGGGAAGGGATGGAGGGAACAGGCTGCACTCGGCCAGTGGTGGAAATGAAGTGAGCTGCAAGGCCTCCTCTTTATATGCAGCATTGCCAGGGAAATTTTGAGAGATGTTTGATTTGTCTTTCACCTTTTATCGATTCCCTGTCTCATGGCTGGGAAGAACCCACAGACACTGTTGTTGAGGGAGCAGAGAGGTGATACAGGAGGAATAAGTAAACAGAGTCTGACGGAGGTGGAGGACGTTATTCCCTCCACCCTCTCTGGCTGGACAGGTCTAGGAAGCAATCTTGTAGGAAGTGCCTGTAAGTGAAAAGGGGCTTTTCCACAACAACTTTCTAGGACAGTACAAACGGAACCTCCCAAAGCAAGGGGTTGATAGTGGGGTCAGGAGGATCAGACTTCCCTCCTCTGAATTCCTAGTCACAGATGGCCCAGAATTGGGACAACAAGGTCAGAAGGATTAATACCCCTCCTTTTTTTCCTCATTGCAGTCATAGGCCAGGAAAATTGAGTGAGATCATAATAAAAGGATTAGTGTGGAGAGGCTGTCGTGAATAGTGTGATAGACAGGTCAGGGAAATGGAAGGGAATTCAAGGGGGTTGGACCTGTTACAGATGGTCTGTTTAAAGGGCTCTGTGTTTATCAACAGGGAAAGGGGATTTGGTCTTAGAAAAGTCTGGAAATAGGCATCAAGGGAGCTAGGGCTCAAGCAGAGATGTTATTCCCAGCAAGGATCTGTACTAGAATGACTGGTTTAAATGACATGTGACCTCCTTCCAGCTTTAGGTCATGGAAAAAAAAAATCTTTCTTGGAATGAGCTCTGTTGTTTGCTGCCTTGTCCATCCATCTCCAAAATGATCTAATGCACCAAAATGATACCGTTACTCAGAGCTACTCTTTGCCTATGACTTCTGGGTCAGCCTGGCCATGAAAAGCCATAGGAATACAAAAAGGACCTTACCAAGCCAGGTCTGTGATCCTTCCAGTGCAGTATCTCCAGCTGCAGCTGAAAGAGGGAAGAGCATACAGGCAGGACAGCTGTGTAGCAGCACTTCCTCTGAACACCCTTTCAGCCTCCAGTGATGTGTGTCTGAGGGACCCGGTGCTGGAAGGTCTGTTGTGCACTTTATAGTTCTCGGTGGATTTGTTTCTTCCCTGAATTTGTCCAGCCAATCTTTGAGGTCAGGTAAAGTTTTAGCATCCTCAGAATCTCACCGCAGGAAGTTGTGCAGCACAAACATGCAGTTTGTCTTGGACCTGTAACTTTCTGGTTTAATTTCCTGACCTTTGATTTTTGAGTGGGAAGAGGCTGTTAACACCTCTTTCCTCTTACCCTTCCTGTGTCATCTGTGGTTTTATAGACCTGTCTCGTTTTACGGTCTCTGCTGTCTCTTTTCCAGTATCCCTTCACCTTTCATCTCTCTGCATCTATCAGCTGCCTCTTTCTTGGCTACAGTGGTGTAGCTTTTAGCAACAGGACATGGGGCATTGCTGGGTGGGAAGTGACATCGCAGCGATGAGCTGCACCGGGTCCCACACAGGCGAAAATGTTGGAGTCAGCTGCAGTGCCCACACATGGTATAGGAGGAGCTGAAGAAGCTGGGCAAAGATTCTGAAACCAGTTGAAGGTGCCCTTGGCCATCAAGACAGAACTGGGCAGGCTCTGAGGAGGCTTGAAAAATAGGAAGGGGATCTTCCACGATCTTCCCAGGCACAGAAGTGAGGCTGACAGGTTGGTAGTTCCCAGGGTTCTCCTTTCTACCCTTTTTAAAGATGGGTACAGTGCTTCCCTTTTCCCAGTCACCTGGAACTTCATTTTACTGCCATGACTTTCCCAATATCATGGAGAGTGGCTTGGCAACTCAGACAATTCCTTTAGGACTCTGTGATGCATCTTGTCGGACTTATGTGTGTTCAGGTTCCTCAGGTGCTCATGAACCTGAACTTAGAGTGGGAAGCACTTTGCTCTCCAAGTCCCCATCCTGCTGTCCATCCACTCAAGAGGTGTGGGAAGAAATGTTGCCATTGAAGACTGAGGCAAAAAAAGTTATTGAGTACTTTAGCCTTCTCCTCACCCGTTGTTATCAGTTTTCCAGCACTGTTTATGAGAGGGGTACACCTTCTTTAACCTTCCTTTTCTGGTTCACATACCTGTAAAAGAAGACTGAAAATGAAAACATCAGCCATCTTGTGAGTGATCTTGAAACAGAACAGGTTCAGAGGGAGGAAACAGGCTCATGCCAGGGAGTAAAGGGCCCTTGTGAGGTGCAACAAATGTTGGAGGGTACAGGGAAAGAAGAAGGTGCCCTCGTGACTCCTTATGACATTTCCTACAGAGGAAAATTGTTCTGAGTAACCTTCGAGTCAAGGGCTGTGGGGGACTGAGGTGGGTGGTGGGAAGTCTGCTTAGATGCTGTCAAATGTGACCTGGGCCAGGACAGGCAGCAGGGACAGTGAGGGACAGTATTGTCAGGAAGGGAAGGACGTGAGGCAAGAGGTCTGGTGAGTAGGAAGGGTCAAGGGGTGGAGGAAGAAAGGTCTGAGCAACATCATAAGGAGAGACAGTGATGACAATCTCTTTAGCAGGTACTTGCACCTTGGGATTTCAGTCAGGTACCCCACTGGATGCTTCTGACGGGGGAAGGAGCTCCCCTCCTTGCACCCTGTCCCAGCACCCTGTCCCCAGCCTGGTCACACCATGGAGAGTGCAGCTGCCCCGCTCTTCCTTACAGACCAAGGAAGGTGGTGGGACATGTTGTATAACATCATGAGTGTACAAAGCTTTTCTACCAATAGTAAAGTGTGGAGATGGCGAGGGAGAAGTTAATTTTTCTTCCTCCCCTCTCACTTTCTGTCCTTTCTTTTGTCTTGTCTCCTTCCCCATGCTGGTTGTAACCTTTCTCCCCGCCCTGTCTGCCACCTAGCATTAGCTGCATCCTGCATCTCTGTTTGTTTTCCTTTAATCCACGAAATGGATCAGTGACAGACCCCCACTGTAATTTTTTAAATCAAACCCTTTATCTTGAATTGAGCAAGGTCAGGGGAAGCTTCTTAAGGCATCTTTGTATTTTTCTATCTCTGCCTCAGAGCAACTTAAAGGATGGCTCAACAGGATTAGTAGAAAGCGCAAGATTGGACAAATGGATTTGGCAGGGGCTGGCTGGTGGGCCTGGGGGAGTGGGAACTTGCTGTGCTGGAAAGTGGAAGAGCTGGGCTCTGCTCAGGGCCTCCGCTGTTGTCTGCTGCACCTCTGGGCATGTGAAGGCAGCTGGGCTGATGCTGAGTGCAGCCCTGGGAGAGAGCAGCCCAGCCCGAGGCACTGCTCCCTGCTAAGCAAGGCTACTTAGCACTGGCCGAGTGCTCCAGGGCCAGGGCACAGGGATATCACTCTGTGCTTCAGGGATCGTTGCCCTCAGTGCAAGCCCTTCCGCAAAGCCTGGAGGGGCACACTGAGCACAACGGAGCCGTGCTGGAACAGCATGGGTCAGACCTCAGGAGCAAGCCAGGAAGCCATTCCCTGCAGCTGTGTGTCCCTGAGACATGCTTCTCTCTTCATCCCCATCCTGCTGGGTGCTGCTGGAAGCGAATTAGCAGTCCAGAGGTCCTGCCATTAGGCTCTGCTTCCTTGGCTTAGCTGCTTCTGCTTCTCTCCTCCCCTGTTTTGCCTTATGGTTTTGCAAGTGCAAATTAGTGCATTAGAAGAAAGTGTCAGGCTTGCAACGTCTCCTGGCTGACACTCAGTGCATCCCTGACCCTTTGCTTCCCCAGCCCTTTGCTGCTGCTGGCAGCACCAGTCCTCCCCTCCTCTACTCTAACCCGTGCTGGCTCTGCCTGGGCTGGGAGAGGGTCTGCCCCAGGCTGCCCCTTCACCTGTGATGACCAAGCTGATTGGACCAGTCACCTGTGCAGCCAGCCGCCAGTCTGGAAAGAGACCTGTCCCTTCCCCACCACATGGTCAATCTGCACCAAGCTGGAACCCCCATCCATTTATTCTCTGGTCCCCCAAGTGACTGCTTCTCTCCTTCACCTGAAGCCCCTCTGTCCTGTCCTGTATTCTCAGCATACTGGGGCTCAGTGGTCAGAAAGGAGACTCATGAGGAGCATTTTGCACAGCTGCAGCCGGTTCCTGCAGCCTGTTCCCCCTCAGACAGACAGCCCCTGCTTACATGTGGTTGAGCCCATACACCCATCGTGTTATCCTACTGCATGCACACGGCAGCGTGAATTGAACGTGCAAGGGAATAGAGGTGCACATAACCTTGGCCGTGCTTCCCCAAGCCTCCCAGAAAGATGGGATGGCTGGATTAGCCAGGGACGTGACTGCTCCTTCCCAGTGCAAGGATTTGCCTCACAAGACTCACCACACTGTGGTCTTCCCATTATCAGCCCCTCTTCTCCCAAGCAGATGAAAGGTCTCTGTGAGATCTCATTTTCTCCCCACCATCCTCCTGCAGCAGCCTGGCTGTACGCCCCAGTGTTTGTCTTTGGTCTGGGGCACCCCAGCCCCTCACGTGTGCTGCTCGTGGGGGAAGCTCACGCTGTTTCTGCACAGAAGAGGATTTGCACGCATGGTGGGGGAGAGACAGCCCGGCCTGTTTATTCTTAATGCTCCATATTATCTCCATTAATAATGCCACCTCTGCCTCACATGCTAATTAAGGCTCAAGATTGTTAATGTAATAGGGAATTTGGGCAGAGACCACACAAGACTGGCTGGATTAAGTTAACCTTATGGACTGTTAATGGATCTCCTGGAGGGGCATTTCAGCCTAATGAGAATCCAGCTTGAATGGTAATCAGGGGCTCACTCTCTGTGTGCCTGGTGGGGCCTGGAAAGCTGGCAGGGCTGCAGGGCAGGATGCAGGAAAGGCATCAGCAGGAGCTGCTCATGAAGCCGAGCAGGGAAGAGAAGGATGCAGGGCTGGAGGGAAAGACCTCAGTGTGAGGGAAGAATTGGAGTAGCAATGCTGTGGTGCTGCACAGGGGAGAGCCCGGAACAGGTGCTGAGGCTGGTTCCATGCTTTTCATGGTGGACATTTAAATATTAGCACAGAGGGCTGTTTTCCTGGTCGTGATTGCCAGCAGTGAAAAGGTCACCCAAACCATCTAAGCCACGAGCAGGGCTCCTCTGTAGGGAAATAAAACCTGGCAAATCCTGTCCTGCCTCCTGGAGACCTGCACTGTGGGTCGTGACTGCCGCTACGCAGCGGATCAGAGAGCCAGACTTTCCCAGTCTGTCGTCTTGGATGGTGTGGAGAAAACATCAGAGAAGGGATCTGGTACTGAGCACTCTTATGTGTAAAGTGAAAGGCTTGGTTCAGAAGAAAACTGGAGACAAATTAAAGGGTTCAAAATGGAACTTAGAGGCGAGGATTTCAGTGCATAGGGTTGGGTGAAGTTTGGGGATACCACAGATTCAGGATTGCAGCTGAGAAAAAAACAGATGGTGCTTAAATGTTAAGGCTTCATTTCATGGCAAAACTGTGTGTTTGTGGTCCTGGGTGAAACTGGGTCTTACTGGGAGCCTGTGAAGCCTTCCAGGGAAGGTGTGCATATTTTCACAAGTGGCTCCTGTGTGCTAGTTTTGTCCGCCAGAGGGAATAGGTGCGAAGTGGGATATAGGGCAAAGGCAAAGCCTGAAATGGAGGCCAGTTGTTTGCATTTCAGTTTGGGGAGTTGGGTAAAATCAGCCCCAGAACAAACAAGTAGAGCTCTGGGTAGGGTGTTTGGGAGGAAGGTAGTAATCTGCAGAATTGGCTAAAGAAATAGAGAAACATCTTTGGGGTTTTCTTCTTGCTCAAGTCCCACAGCCCCAGGAGGTGCTCCAAGTGGACAGGCTCCGTGCTTTGGAACCCAGCCTGGAAGTTCCCCTGGAAGAGGGATCTGGCTGAAGGTTTATGCTTCTGATAGGAGCAATAACAGAGCAGCTAAGACATGTTGCTTTGGCTCCAGAAGCGTGAGTTAGAGCTGTGCTGACTGCAATTCCTGCGTAAAATTTCTTACTCCAACCCCAGCCATGGGTGATTCTGGCTGGGGAGCTGAGAGTCAGACAGGTATGGCTGCAGCTGCAGGAGCCTCTCCATATTCCCAGCTACAGGGACTGCTCTCTCCTAACTCTGTCACCTTGAGTTGCCCTACCTGAGCTGTGTCAGCCTGAGATGGCCCATGGCTCGGATGCGAGCCGAGTCTGGTTTGTAGTGTTTGGGGCTTGGGGGTGGAAGTTTGTGGGTTTAGGTGAAAGTCTGTGAGTTTGTAATGCAGTTCCTGTGTGCTGAAAAGGAGGATAAGGACATGGAAAGAGAATAGGTCCAGTTCAAGTTGCCCAGCGAGTTTTTTCTTCACTTTCTGGTGCTTGATATGGGAAAACACCAGGGAACTGCTAAGAAAGGAGTTCCCTCCCTGTGTGGTGAGTGGGAGTTGGTTCCCAGGGCAGAGCATGCTGCTGCCAGTGAGCAAGGGGAGCTGAGGGAAGGCGAGAAAGGAAAAGCGGAGACCAGGAGGAGAGGCAGTGCAGGAGCCAGACGGACTGTTCCACCCAGAGAGGGGATCCCGTCCCTGCAAACCTGGATGCTCCCAGGGGTGCTTTCCAGCACATGCACACTGCCATAGCTCTGTGCTGCTGCACTGCACTGCTTCCCAAGGCTCTGCAGGTGTGCAAGAACACACCGGTGTCTCACAGAGGTAAATGCTGCCACACACACGCACAAGGCAGCCCACAGGGGACCCACCACTCCCTGTGACACCTCACAAACGTGCCGGTGTTCTCAGCAAGGAACAGACTCACACACAGTCGCTGTTCACCCTGCAGTGCAGCACTTGATGCCCGCGTGCACATCCCAGACATCCATACCTGGCATCCACTGCCCACAGCAGGCACATGCAGAGCACCAACACACAGGTGCTCACCAGAGGCCACGCGTTCCTGCACACCCACCCGCACACACTGTCCATGTTGCCCCCTTTCAGCATTATTCCATGCAGATGGGCTCACTCAGGGCAGCACTGAGAGACACGTGTTTGTGTCTTCCAGGTCCCCCTGCATGCCACCACAAAACTGTGATGTGGCATCCCTTTGAGATGAACACCGATGCGCACGTGCAAACACGCATATGCATCCCACTCAGCTCCTGTTTGCTGTGCTTTCTCAATCCCTTTTCCTTTGTTTAGCCAGTCATGGTACTTCTTCCATGCCTCTGAAGCACAGGAGCAGATGGTTTGCAGGTCAGTTTAGGATGATGGTTCCCTTTTCTGCTAGTGGCTCTCTTCAGCTACTTAGGTCAGCGCTAAGTGTCTCAGAGATGAAGATCCTCCTTGCCCATCCTCTGTGTCACTCTCAGCACCTATTAGAAATTCTGAGTCCAAATGCCTCTTTAAATTGCCCTCATGACCGTGCTTTAACCCAAGTAGCACTTCAGGCATAGTGGCTTTTCTAGGTTTGGCAGCATCTGTTAGCTTTGACCAAATGAGGCAACTCCATCTCCACTCTGCTTTGTACATGTGCCTTGCTGAGACCCAAAAGACTCTCTCACTTGTCCCCTTTCAGCCTAAATTATTCATCTGCTGTAATGCACAATGGATGTTTGTGGGAAAAGGCGTGCAGGTACAATTGAGCACAGTGCCGAGGCACTGACATTCCTAGCAAGCTGAAATCGCCTGGGTGCACGGGCCAAGCTTAGCTGAGAGAGACAGGAAATTTCTACTCCTTCAAAGCACTTCAGAAAAGTGAATGGTGGTGGCACCAGTGAAGGCAGAGGGGAAGAGGGGCTGTTTGGGGCTGAGGTGGCAGTGAGGGCTTCCCCACGTGTTTCTTCTGGCTCCTCTGATGCTGCCACACGAACATGGATGTGGTGCGAGCACGGGGAGGTGGGAGTGCGATGAAGTAGGTGGCTTTGGGGAGCGGAGAGTTGGCATGCCTGAGTAATGGTGTGGAAAGTGTACTTACATGCCCTGGGAAGGGGCTGAGGCTGCTGGGGCACGTAACGTGTGTGAGGGCAGGGAGCTCCTGAAAGAGGCCATTGCAGCGTGCGCTCCACTGACCTACACTGAGGTGTATCTGTACGTGCTGGGAGCCCGTGCTCTCCAACAGCACGGGACAAGAGCTTATGGGACTCCTTTCACGTTTCCTCCGTGTGCCTGGGGCTAGACCCGACTGCAGCCCCTGCATTGCCTGTGTCTAAGCCACGCCTGTGCCAGCCTTTCTGCTGCCTGCGAGCTCTTCCTTCGGTATCTGTGCCACCACTGCTCCAGTGATCCCAGTGCAGCCATGGACCCCTGCACCGCATAACCTACACTTGCACCCACACCCAGCTGCTCTTCCCCGCTGCAAAGCCCTTCCCTTGCCTCTCCCATTTCCCGGGGGCACACAGGTACGCTTGCTTGCCCTGATGCCTATCCCTGGTTGTTGCCCGTCATCGCTGGCAGCATCACGCTGTGACACTGCCGAGCTTGTTAAACGAGCCCGGCTGAGTGCTCGCTGTGCTGTCCCTGGTGCTGGGCCGATCTCCCTTCATTCCCTCGCCCCTTCTTACCCACCTCGTGTATCTCCCTGTCTTTCCTGGGGACTGGGGGAAGCTGGCGCCTTCCTGGCCAAATCTCTGCTTCCCATAAGGGTTTATGTACTTCCTCGCCACGCTTAGGTTTTGCAGTCACGTCCCCTGATGCCACTATCAGCCAATTTCAGAGCACTCGGGGCTGGTGGGACTGCGCACTCTTCTTTGCATGCAAATTATGCACATCTAACACCAGAACGGAGGGAGAGAGAAGGGATGAGTGTGGATGCTTTTACGGGCTTTCTGCTACAGAGACTTTGCCCCCCGGAGCGGCAACCCGTGTCCATGGACAGACACATGGGAGATTGTAGAATGGGCAGAATTAGAGAAAGTGCAAAAAAAAAGGGAAAGTCTCGGAGACAGAGGCAGTTAAAGCAGATTTGGTGCGGCAGTGGAGTGTGTGTGTGTGCATATGCACCTGTGCCCTTGCACAGAATAATACAACTGTCTCCAAAGTGAGTTCCAGCTTCATAACTTTCAAGAATGTCTTATTTTCTTTTTTTCTTTTTCTTTTTTTTTCGGGCGAGTGATGCTGGCTGTCTGTGTTTCATGTCTAGTTTGTGTTTGTCTGCCTGTGCTGGATGTTGATGAGTATTTGTGTTTTCCATGTGACAGAATATGTCTGGTGGTTGCTGGGGCTAACGTTTAGCATCCAGAAGGATGCTCTGCCACTGTGTGGGCTGAGTTTAGGTAGGTAACAGTATCTGATACGATCAGTTTGTATGCTGCAGGCAATTCATAAGCTGAGTGTATTTGTGTGTGATATACAGCCACTGGTGCTTGCTTGACTTATGTTCCCGAGCGCATGAGGATGTTTTATGTGCCCTCATTTTCTTACAGATACGTAATTTGCTAGTGTGGCATTTGCACTGATACGGATGTGTGTGTACATGGCACCTTTTCTGGTCTCTGCTGTGGGAGTGGGCTCATTAAATGCTGTTTGTGCAGTGACAGTTTCGTGTAAGGGGTCAGGAGCTGGTGTGTGATAAACATGTTTGGGTATTCCGCGTGCATTTGTGCAGGGATCACTATTTGCTATGCTGTATAAAAATGTTTTTGCTGTGTACTCACAGGAGTGGTGGAACAGGCTGGGTGGAGCTGATGTGGTGTTGTGTGATGGTTGTTTGAATTATCACGTGTGCACCTTAATACAGATGTGCAACCTTGTAGGTAGGTGCAGGGTGTATGTGAAGAGGAGAAGCACCTCATCCTTTAGAGGAGCTCTGAGTTCTTAGGGGTTGTATGCAAGGTGGTGCATGGCGGTGTGGAATGACCAGTGAGTAAATGTGTGTGTGTTTGTGTGTTTGTGTCCAGCGTGTGTGTCCCGAGTGTGCAGAGTGTCCTTGCAGGGGGCGTGCCTGGGTGACTGCGTGGGCTGGGAGGTGGCGCGTGTGTGTGTGCGTGCGGCCGTGTGTGTAGGCACACTTCACCTTCTCCGGGTGCAGCTCCGTCAGCACCTCGCCCTGTGCTGGGTCAGGTGCTCTCTCCTTTTGTGTGCAGTGGGACAGCCAGGCTCTTAGCATACAGGCCAACCTCTTTCCATCCTTTCAGTCTCTTTCCATCTGGCTGTCTGTCTGCTCTGCTGCCCATGTCCAGTTGTCTGTTCCCATAATCACCGATACGCCTTGACTAGCTCACACCCTCCACTGCCTGTGGACTCAGCAGCTGTGCATCTCTCCGTCCCTCCCACACACACACATTCACACACACACACACACACCCTGGATCTTCATCTGTGGCATATTCAGTTGCCATTGGAAACCTAAGAAAGAAGTGAATCTACCCTCCAAGTCTTAAGCTGGTGGTTTTTTTCCTTTTTTTTTTTCCCTCCCCTTTCCTCCTCTCCTCACAGAAGGCGAAGTCGTTCGCAATGAATCCATGGCAGCTTCGATCGAGCGGTGAGCTGGAGCACCTACTCACAGGCCACTCCTTCATGTGACTGAACAGAGACCTTTCCCAGCACTCGCCAAGGAGAGCAGAGCCCTGGATTTACCTCCCGCGCACCCGGGCACCCCCAGCGCAGGCACTGTGAGGTAAGCCAACCTCGGCACCTCTGTCTGTGCCTCTCTTCATCCCGCCCTCCCTCCCTCGCTCTCGTTGCTTGTTCCCCAGAGGTGTGAGGGAGGAGAAGGGCAGGGGTTTCTGCTAGGCTGTGAACAAAATCCAGGCTTTCATCAGAGCCCTCCCCACAACTGGGAGCTGCTCCCTCCCCTCTGAGCCCCTTCCTTGCGGCTCTGCATGCGTGTGCAGGGAGGGGTTGTGTGCAGAGCAGCCGGGGGAAGCGCTGAGGGCCCCCTGCACACAGTCCCGAGTGCATTCTGCCCCTTTCCCATCCCTCCCTGGGCACACACCTGTCTGCTCTTCTCCATTCGTCATTTCCCTCCACCTCCTCTCTTTCTCGGGAGAAGGGGCAGCCAGGCTGACTCTGCTGCAGCCTGGCCAGCAGCAAAGCTGGGCTCCGCAGCCCTGGCCTGGGTCACCTCACGGATGCAGCTTGCAGCAGAGCAGGAGTGGGCATCGTGCTACCGGGAGTGGGGCATGGAGGGGAGGATTCCCCCTCCCTCCTCATCTCATGGATATTTTGGGGATTCCAATTCCCCACAGAAGATGCTGGCCTCCATTTCCTAGCCAGGTACCTCCTCCGAATACCAGCCCAGCCTGACACAGCTTTTGGGGTGATGGGCATGCTCTTTGTCACTGCTTATCTGCTGTCCCCTGGTGCTCCTTCTCAGCTGGAAGGGATGTTTTCCTACTGGAGACAGTGTGTTTCATAAGCTGGGAACGCCGTGTGCCCTGCACAGGCAGTGAAGGGGCCCTGTGCCGAGCCTGACCCATTTTGGGGCGCAAAGCTCTTGGGAACACCTGAAAGGGCCTCCTGCCGCCTGGGGCTGCCCTCAGTGCCCCTTTCCTCAGCTCCTCTGCAGGGAAGGCAGGAAGATCAGCTGCGCTATTTCCATGCCACGTCTCCGTGCTGCTGGAGCTGCTGTGGTGTGGGGATGGGAGGGGAGTGGGAGCAGCTGTTTCTCCCAGTGCCTGGGCAGGCCCAGACGTGCTGCTGCCAGTCCTCGAGGAGCATGAACGTGCCTGGAGATGCCTTTCCCCAAAACAGACCCTAAAGCAACGAGCTGCTGGCAAGGCAGTGGGTAACCTTAAAGGAGTGGATTTTAAAGGGGAGGTTTGGGAGTTTGCAACCTGCCAGGCTGTGGTTTCAGGCTCTGCACAGACTCTGGCAGAGACCAGGGTTTTCCGAGTCAGATTTTGGGGGCTGTTTTGTTTCTCTGAGGGGAAGGGACTGGCAGGCTCTGTGCTACTGTGCAGTCCCAACAGTGGTGCTGGTGTGGTGTCCCCTGAAGGAGGTGATGGGTTGCTCCCCTCCTGCCCAGGTCCCACCTGGTGATGCTGACAAGGAGGGCACATCTTCCACTGCATCTTCCAGTGCATCTCTCTGCTGCCACTGCAGGACCCTGCCATCAGCTTTCCCCATCTGCAGCTCCTCAATGCCCCCTGACCCACTACTCCAATACCTACCCTTCTACATGAACTGCTGCCTCCAGCTTCTCTGTGGTGCCTCTTGCTGTTTTTCTTCCTTCTTTGGGGTACCCCGAGCCCTGCTTTTCCCTCTTTCAGCACCCATTCCTCACTCCTCCTCCTTTGTGACCCCCATGCCAGGCAGGAGCAGCTCTGGTCAGCCTTGGGAAGGGCTGATGCTGCCCGCTGGGGTTGTTTCTGGATGCTGCTGCCAGCTGACGATCCTGTGAAGTGATCTTCCCCCTGAGGTTCACACCCTCCGGTGCGCGCGTGCGTGCGTTGCGGGTGACGAGTGGCTGTGGTGTTGTTGATGTGTCACTTGTCACTCTTCCTCTTGGCCGGAGCCTGGCAGGGAGCGTGCCCATGCAGTCGCACCCGGTGTCATTGCTGGAGAGTTTGCAGAAAGCAAGCTCTTCCCATATGGAGCCTCCAAAGTCATTTGGCATTGGTTAAATTCCTCAGTCCTCTCAGGACGTGGCTTTGGCACTGACTCAGAGTGGACAAGACAATAAATCCAGCTCTAGGGAGCTTGGTACTGGGTCAAAACTGCTGCAGCTACATGGTAGAAAATGCTGATCCAGTATGAATTCACTCTCCTGTTTGAGATTTGTTTAGAAAACAATGTTGGCTTAACTCTGTACTGGCAAGATTTATGTTGTGTTGGGTACTATCTGTCTGCACAACCCCATCTTGGGGCTGGCTCGAGTGTTGTTTCTGTGCCACATCTGGCAAGTGCTCCGGATCGTGCGTGCTCCGGCTAATCTGACAGATGTAATTACACACTGCAGCCAGCCTGGTTCAGTCCCTCCTGTCGGGCAAGACAGTCTGAAAGAGGGTTAAATTACAGTCTGGGAGCAAGCCATGTCCCACGCCAGGCAGATGCTGGAGAGGATGGCATTGGCTGGGAGGAGGGCAGGCATCGCGTGGAAGAGGAAGGGGAGGGAAGCATTGTCTCAGCAGGAGGATGTTGTTCTCCAGCCCTGACCACTGCACAGGTCAGTGCACAAGGTCCAGGAGAGGCATTATCATTCCTCATAGGATCGTGTTGTCAGAAAATGGGGTTGCACCATGGATGGAGGCTGAGCCAGCCCCACTGGAGGCAGGTGCTCATTTGGGACAGAGTATGAGTGCAAACCCTCACTGTTATGCTGCAGGGACTATTTCCAGGTCTGTCACTCAGGTGCTTGTCTTGCTGAGGAAGGTAATTTTGTTTGTGCTGAAGGGCCAAAGGGCAGGAAGGTGGTAAGGGGTGTTTTGCCTCATGCTTTTGTGTGGATGTGTGCAAGTCTCTGGTGATTAGGAGGAGAATTTGTTAACCAGGTTTAGCAGTCTGAAGTCAGTTTTACTTTAAATCCCAGTAAAATGAGCTTTTAGAGGTTAAAGTCAAGAGGTGACACTGTCTACCAAACCTTGTTGCTAAGGATGCTAATCCTAGCAAACTCTCTCACTGGTCACCATGCTGTGCCTCAGTTTCCCCTACCTTTATGTGGAACAGGCAGTAGCCACAAACCCTGTGGGAGAGGAGGGGGTTGGGGAGTAGGGACGTGAAGGAACAACACTTCAGGCTGCACAGAGAGATGCTGTGGGGAAAGGGAGGTTCAGCCTGTGGCCTCTGCTGACATGGCTGAGTGCTGTCATTCGCAGGGGGCTGGATGCCGGAGGAGAATCCGTAATGACCAGGGGGCTGCGTGCCAGGGCCGAGGCAGCGATTCACTCAAGCCTCTGTTTGTTTGGGAAGAGAAAGGGAGTTTGTGGCTTGTCACTTGGGAAACAGAGCAGAGATTCAGTGGAGAAGGACAGGCTTCTTGGCTGGGCCTCCCCGAGCAGCGTGCCACGTGCCTGTGTGTGTCAGGGGACTAAGGGGACCCTGGTACAGGCCATGACCGGCAGCTGGCCATCCCCAGCCCCCGTCATTTCACCTCCCCCTTGCACCCTCTGCACAGCCACCGCCGAGCGGCCAAGTACAGCCCTGAGACACACACACACGACAGACCAGTGCATGTGAGGAGAGGGAGACAAGTTAAAAGCCTTGCTAGAAGAGCAGCTGGATGGGATTCATGTTACCTCCCTGCCTGGTTTATGCCCTGTGCAGTAGAACAGCAGCTGTGCGAGTGTCCCTGTTGCTTCATCCCAGCCCAAACAGGCACCTTCAGCAGGGCTGTGTCTGGTGTGTGGGGAGTCGTGTTGGGCTGAGTCAGGGCATGAAGAAGACCTCTTTCTTCCCCAAGTTCCTCCTGTCTCATCCAAGTGTGAGCCCTCTCTTCCTTCGTGGAGGTGGAGACCTGCAGGCAGTGGAGGGAGGTGTTGCAGAGGGAAGGGGGATTGCGAGACACACAGGGGTATCGAGGGGATGCAGACACTGAGATGAGAAAGAGGGAGGACCTGAGAGAAAAAGGACAGAAGCAGCAAAGGAACAAAGGGGTGGAGAGGGAGGCAGAAAGAGAGCAGCATGTCCCTGCAGTGACAACATGTTATGGAAGTATCTTATATTGATATTAAAGACTAGAGTTTGACCTGACCATGTTTGTACTGGGCAGGGATGTGGTCTCAGAAGCTCTGTGGCAGGAGGACCAGCTCTGCACAGTAAACGGCTCGTCTTCTATCCACCTCCTTAATTAAGGGAATAGCCAGCCTGAGACTGCCCTGCTTTGAGATGCCTTCTCCTGTGCATATTTGTCTGCTCCCGATGTGGAGGAGGCAACATGGATGGG